>BGZK01002005.1:0-86655 GCA_005406025.1 Eumeta japonica | reverse complement strand
TTGATTGTCCTTAATGTCTCTTGCTTTGAAGTAATTAAAATATTTTTTTTACTGTTTAGTTTAAGTTTCTACATATAATCACAGTTTTGTTTTTATAAAAGAGTAAAAAATCTCTCACTTTCTTTCGAAGGTTGTTAGCACATGTAGAGCTGATTGAACAACGCCGACCCAAATGAACTAGCCGGCCCACGAGAACCACTCCAATCGTTGATGTTATTGAAACAAACATTTTAAACAATAAAAATTGAAATTTTAAAAAGTGTAATTTTCATTCATATATTTTTTCTTAGAGCATACAGAAGAGCAAACGGCATACGAACCATTAAAAAGTCACCGCTGTCGTTAGTCGGAGTTGGAAAAGTTTCAGGCAAAATTTTGTTAAGAAGAGACAGATCTTCTGTGTGTAGCGGTGTGCATACAAACGGTGGCCGCGACGTGTGCGACCAACGGTGCGACAAGCGAATTGTCTGTTCATTGCTCGCCGATCAGTTCAGGTTCATTAGCAGATAGCAAGATAACGCGCAATGAATTAGTCAGACGCTAGCGCGTCGCAAACCGCGTGTGTTGTGAGTTCAAATAATTTATAAAATATTGACAGTAGTTTCTTTCAGTTAAAAACTCCCCTACCACACTCTCGTAGAATTAATTGCAATTATTATGACATGTTTTTCACGACACAACATTAGAAGAATCGAAAGAAAGTATGTAAAATTCAATACGACAAAGAAGACTAGTCAGATAGACCCTTCCTAGAAGAATCTAATAAGGATCTATCTGACTAGGCTAGACAACTGTTCCATGATACTACATCCATCGCGCAAACGATCATCCTGCGACTGCCACAGATCACTCGACTTTGCCATACGGATGACTGCTAAAATAGAAAATGCAATTTGTTGCATAAGTCAATGGCGTCTACGTTGGCGCGCGGTTTGGCCATACGGAAATCAAGAATGAAAGTACACCGACAAGACAGATCTATACGGCGAACATGTGTTGCGGTAGGTTCGGCAAGGGGTCGGTCAAATTCAAATTGATATTTAAAATATCTCTATTTCACAGGTTATAATATAACACTTGAAATACGTCATGACATTTAATTTGCAGTTTTTTTTTAAGTATTTCCAGTTCTTTTTAATTACCACTCGCGAGCAAGGCAGTCGGTTATCCCTCGAGGAGAACCGCCCGTTCTTCTCAAGTGATAACCGATGTCGTGTGAGTCAAAAACTTAGAGGGGTCGATTCGCCCGCGATCGGGGACGAACCCGGCACCTCCCGGTTCGAAGGCGACGCGGTTAAACTTTCGCTTTTATTGTACGAAGAAAATTAGGCCGTGGGGATCTCTAGTTTTATTAGAATACAAAAAAAGAGCAAAAGTGATCTTCGATGACCGGATTATTCAAATTGTTGACTTTAATTATTCAGTCGCTGTTACACGATTTATTGACCTCCATATCAGAGAAAAAATATCGAAGATGCTTTCATTTAAAACAGAGATTTAAATTTCACATGTAAAATGAATCGATTTAAGTCATCGAATGTTCTATGTAGAATACGAACACTTCAAAATGCCAGTTGTTTTTTTTTTAATTAATTATAATATTTATTTTAAACGAAAAAAAAGCTGTTGTGTCGCATACAACTCTTTAAAACAAACAAACGCGCGTGATGTTTTAGTACGCAGTACCGCGGTGCCCGCGGGTCGCTACGCCGCGTCCTATTAATACTTTATCACTGCGTCATCTTAATTGCAGAGGGTTGGATTGAACCTAGATAAGGACGGATGGACAGCGATGGGGATTCAGCGCAGGATCGGTATTGACGTCGAAACTGGCAACGAAATTGAAATCGATCAAAACAGGTTCTGACGTCAGAATTTGGATTGGAATGTAGTCGATATAAAAGACCCGAGGTACACTGAAAAAAATATTTCTAACCAAGTTCGAATTTAGCTTGGTTAAATATATTTTGTTGAAATAATTGAATAATTCGTTGTATCAACAAATAATATGTGTGATTTAACCAATCGGATCAATCGGACCAATATACAGGTTGGTTAAGACAACCAAAATATTGATTCGCTCAAAATCAACAATGTAAATTCATTAAGTTATTCAAACTTATGATTGGAATGACCAATTTTTTTTTTCAGTGTATTTATTCTACATCGGTGCGGGCGAAGCCACGACCTGTCAGCTAGTATTATATCTCCGCATACATACAGTTATATATATACAGTCGTATTGCCCGATTTCTATAGTAATAGCTAAAAAAAAATTTAGAATGCCGTTAATAGATATTATAAGCCCGCTAAACACATGGACGAATTACAAGGAGCACCTACAAAAGAATAACCTTGCATGTATAAAAAGGTAACGAAGAATATCGTGCGACTCCTGGTAGAAACATAGTGCTTTTCTCTACTCATTACGCACTAGCTGTCCCGCCCGCTTCGCTGGGTAATTTTTATTATAAATAAAATGGCGAAGGATTTACGGAATTCTAAAAATGAGTAGCCTAGAACCATCTACAAATCATCCCGCATCGAATGGTCCCAGTGCCATGTCTATACGTTTAGTAGTTTTTACGTGATTGACGAACAAAGACAACCTATTTTCATTATATATATATAGATTAAGCAACGGGCGCATTGGAATAGATAAACAATCTTTGAGAGTAATCACTTAATGTATTTGCATATGGACATACGCTTGCAAACACGCAAACATAGGCTACAACAAAAGTATAGTGGCGGTCGAAATTCTACATTTTTTCGGTTTAGCTCTCATTCGACAAGAAACGGCGTAAAACGAGTGGCAATTAAGGCACTTTGCTCCGATAAATGCGAAAATATGAGTTATTCGTTTTCCATTGACGCCTTAACTGTTCATTCGACGTAAAGATTTATACATTTCCACCGCCTTATAAGTCACTTTTACTAAAAGTCACTTTTGAAATAAAATTTGAATTCTACGTCCTCCTTTTAACGGTTGTTCGGGATGAAACCCCTTGATAGGAAGACGTGGAATGCAAATATTATTTTAAAAGTGAATTTTTGTTAACGTAAAAAAGCAAACTGACCGACAGATGTATCGACCCACAGCTCAAACTACTGGGTTAAGAGACTTGAAATTTTGTACCGAGATTCGTGTTATAACACAAGGCGACAACTAAGAAAGAATTTTTAGAAATTCAACCATTATGGGGGTGAAAAAGGTGATATACTGTCGTATGGAAAATTGAAACCATTGAAGCTACAAATGACAAACTTAAGATTTTAGTTACTTATGCGAATAAAGAAAAAATATACATATTTTTTAATTAACCTTCAATGGGGTAAAATAATAATAATAAAATATGATAAATCAACAACATTAAAGCTATTTATGTCAAAATTTATATTTTAGCTAATAATTACTAATAAAAAAAAAACGGCAACATGCATCGTTCTTAACAGTAAACTTAAAGAGGTGAAATGAGGGTTAAAATTTTTATATAAAAAAAACGAAAACGTTGAAGCTTATAAGTATTTTAACTGCATATTAGAAATGAAAAATATCGACATGTATCATTTTCGGAGAAGTAGCTCTAATTCACCCAAATTAAGGGATGAAATGTTTGATGGAATAACGAAACCGCTATGTGTATTTTTTCGTTTTTATTTTGTGTGCTTGCTTAAGATTACATTGGTCAACTAAAATAAAATTCTTTCTAGTCCTATGATTTTTTTTTGTTTCTACCTCAAATTGACACGTAGTTTTTAAATATGGCAACAAATAGTCAAAAATTATTAGCTATAATTTGAACGCGCGAAAGAGACGCTTTAAAAAAAACTTGCCTTCGTGTTCATGTTAAAACTCTTTCGCTCATAATAAGCTACACTATTTCCGAGTAATATACCTCAAATTTCATTTCGATACTACTAATATTTGCTACGTCTTCGTCCAAATCAGAACCGTGACCGGTGGCAGAATCAAAATTGCACACAGGGCGAGAAATACAATTGGAAGTCGAGACCGAGAGAATCGAGAATGAGACTAAAGTCAAACTAGAGTGGGCGATCAAAATTAGAATCAAGAGTGTGTTAGGAATTGGAATTAGAAGCAGAACTGAGGTCAAAATTAAAGCGGGATCGGGGACGAGAATGAAATAGCGATCGAGATTCTTCATCTAGTAGTGGTATGACTTACAAGATGAGGGTATTCATTTTATTTCTAGGCGGGCGGAAGCGCGGGTAAAAGTCAGTTGTTTATGTAGTATTATTTATAACAGTTTAGCCTGTATAACTGAGATGAACGTGATATGATAGTCGTTTGGTTTTTCAAAGTTTAAAAATTAAAATGTTTGTCCACAAGTATTTTCGTTCGGTTTATCCGAAATTTAAACGAACATAGCCCGAGCTATGGCGATGAACATAGTACATTTCTGATAATGATCCATTGCTTCGTTTATCGTTTACAAAATCAAGAGCAATGGATTCAGGATAAAAATCGTGGTTAGGCTATTATCAGTTTTATGAATATGAGAATCTACCTCACTTAAGTGCATGTGGCCGAAGTCGTTGCCTAAAGTTAATATCTTCTAAATAGATCATTAAACCAAAAAAGAAAGTATTGGATAGTTAACATTGGTAGCCCTTTATTTTGTTTAAAATAGCTTTCCGTATTACGCCGTTTTTACTTCATCGTATTATTGTATCCTTTCAACGTGTATGTATTTCTGATTAGATATTAATTTATTTCTTCCCCTTTACCCCGTTCGACAAATATAAATTTCAGATGCTCGCTTCCAACATGCAACATGCAATCCACCGCTAACCCTCGATTCTGCCTCTCTACCACGTATCTCTATCCAACGAATTGAATATTGATTCCAGAGGATTGGCATATATCGAACACATAAGCAAGTCTTGGTATTTTATTTATCTTAAGAGCCAATTAACGTTTAATCATACATTTCCACGAAGTAACACTGTACACAATAAAACCTGTAATTTAGTTTCTCACCTTTCTCAGACAAACTTAGCGATTCGAATTTGGCACACGTCTCGAATGGTATTGGCGTTGTGGTTAAGACAATTTCTTTCAAACCATGAGGTAACAGGTTTTAACCTTGTCCTACGGGAGAATCAGTTATCGATTAAACCTCTCGCTTCTCGCCTCGACTAGCACATTAAGCCTCCAGTCCCGGACGTCGCCGTCGGGTAGTGACGCGACGACGGCCGTCACCAGCCCCTGAATTGTGAACGGCCGGCGCGGAGGTAATAAAAATTTTCAATCTCAAATAAAAAGATTGTGAGAAGTTCATATCTAAGCGGTGAGTTATTAAACCTGACACAACACGTATAACGAATCCATTTCTCATTTTAATTTTTGACGTGTAGACAGGACTAACACCCAACTCATAGGAGGAGACTACCAGATTTTTTGACTATTCCATTTGAATCTAAAAAAAGACGCGAGCATTTATTCATACGGTCTAAGCTCTATGGAAACAGCTTCAAAGTCTCACCTGTCTGGCCTTTCCCCAGAGTTTTCTCCAGCCTGAACGGCCCCACGTACTGGTAGGCCTCAGGGGCCGAGTTTGTGCTGCCCCCTTCCATGTTGGCCGCTTCCGCTCAAAAAGCGAGTAGGATATTATCCTATTTGTTAAAAAGTCATTTTGTGAGGAACTTTCTTCTCGGTCACGAGTACATTCTCACTTCGGTTGTCTGTGTCTGTTTTTATAATACGACTGGTCGATTTTTTATTAGTTATACAAAAAAAATATATTCATTGTAAATAAGAAAATACATATTTTTTGTTTTAATTATAATAATAACATAAAATTAGAAATATTGCACGGACATTAAGAGAAAACGAGTGTGTAATTGAAATGATTTTCTTGCATAATAAAATACTTTTATTATTACTATAAGTAAATGTATTATTCCATTTAATGCGACAAAAATAATATTTACCCTATATATTTTGTTCACTAACTCTAATTATTTACATAAACCTAATTAGGGATTAATAAACCGTAAAAAAACTGAAAACAGTAGTCATATAATTTTTTTTCTATTAATTTATGAAAAAACACAAATTTTAACTATACGTTACATCATTCGAAGTCTTTGACGATGCATGAATAGCTTCATACACGGTAATTAAATATATGGTGACTTTTAATTAATCAACAAAAAAAAAAGGTTATCAAAATGCGAGAAATAGTGAAATTGTATTACGCGCTCGAACAAGGGATTCTAATCGGAATTTAAAAATAAATACCTCACTCTAAAATGAAGATGCGTAGAAGAATAAAAATGGATTATCCGGATTTTTAATTTCTATTTTTAGGCACGGGATAAAATTAGATCACGTCCTTGTATTTTTTATTTTATTTTTCACGTTGCAGAAATCGCGGTTTTACTTTTTTTTATTTTATTCTTCACAGCACTCCAGGGCACCGTAGGCACCATCTATCCGACAAACCGAATGGCATATTCGATTAAAAACCGTGTTAACATCTGAAAAAAAAAACCAACATCACAAAATAATGTCCACCAACCACGTCCTGCGAAAATCAATAGAAAGCGTCATATTAACTCGCGTTTTTCGCACTGTCGCACGCACACATCACACCCGCCACCGATATTCACATATTGTTCATATTCTATATTGTTATTTTTTTAATGTGCAAACTGGGTATTTTTATAATAACGTTACATAATAACAGTTTAGACGACGGGAGTTGTTTTTTTTTTATGTAGTCGAAGCTACCCGTTCGGGGGCGCTCGCGGACGGTCGGGCGTCTTCGTGTAATGGGGTGAATCACGGCCGGGGTGTGGGGTGGTTTCGCGTTCCGTTTGCACGGGATTCGAGTCGTTCCATTTCGACGTGTGTTTCGAAGTGAAACTTCTTTAAACGGCTCGAGGAGAGTTTGTATGATAATGAAAAGTGTCACATTCGCCCGTCACGTCGACGGGTGTGTGAGTGATTAGCGGAGTAAATAAAGCGGAGTACCTCAAGACTCCACGCTTTTCCCCTTATTGTACTCTGCGTACACAAATGATATTTCGAGTCCGAAAGTAGGCTTCCAAGTAGTATTATATATGGATGATACAACACTGTTTCTACGCAGTGTTAGTTCAAGTCATATAACACCCAGAGGAATCATTGACCAGCTAACACAATGATTTCAACTATGGAGGATCATATTATTGTACGAGAATTTATCAAAACCGGTAGCTTTAGAGTATAGCAGGACTGCTACAGGAGGTAAGCATATTTTTATTTATTAATTTATTTAATTATTTTAAAAAGTAAATAAAATTAAAATGGCGTAAAACTTAAGGGGCGTATATTGTCACGTGATCAACTCTGTACCGCTAAATCTTACAGATACACACTGAAGTTTTACGTTGACTAACACTTTATCATAATTGTGTCTTCCATTCACGAACGGAGATTAGTGGTCAGTGCTGTTTGTGTTGCGAAAATCAACAAAATAATAAGAGGAAAAAGTAAAGAAAGTACTACAATGTACATATTTCGTCGATTATAATGAAAGCCTCTTAGGAACTATAATTATCGGGTTCCTATTGTAGAAAAGATTTATATAATTCTAAATACATGAATAAAATTAAGTATCTGTCTGTGATTTGAAAACAACTACGTTTTATTAAGTTTTTAAAGTTATTTATACGTATCAAGCACCCAAACAAATGATTTTAAAATATTTTATCTATCTGTTTGCCTGTTTATTTGTTCTGGTTACATTCGGAACGACAGAATTGATCACGGTGAGATTTTCTCTGGAAGGTAGTGGAGCATACTGGGTTATATTTATAGGCAGGAGCGAAGCTTTTTAAAATGGTAAAAAGTGAAAAAAAAATAGAACACGATGATATATCCATAGAAAAGGGAAGAAAATATAACAAAAATAAGAGAAAAAATAATTTACGGGCAATTTGAGGTCGGGCGGTGGCAGGGGGAGAACTTTGAGAGTGGAAAACGGTTTATCACGATTTTCGGAAAAAGTACAACTCCTATCGACAAAAGTTAAATAGAAAAGTTGTAGGTAATAAAAAGATCTACAACTTTTTATTCATATTTTTTCATATAACCTCAAAATATTTGTGAAAATTCAAAATAACTAACTTAATACTTTTTTATTTTTATCTTCCACAAAAAAAAAAAATTTTGTGAAAAGTCACCTTCTTATGTTCCAAATACGCGTCAATATAACAGATTATACATTTCTATTTTTTTTTTATTTTAATATTTTATCGAAAAAGTAATAAGATTTTCAATCGAAAATTCTCAATCAAAAAAAGGTGTACATATTTTAAAAAAGTCCATACGCTTTTTGCTCTCGTCGAAATAAACGTTGCGCTTTTTGACAGCGTACCAAAAAATATAGATGAACATAGTAAATTTTCTCAAAAAATTCAAAAAAAACGTACAAACTCGATTTTGAATTTCTTTTCAATTATCGTTTATAAATTTGCGCTATTTATTGAAATTTACAGTTTAATTCCTCTAAAAATGTAAGGTTCCATATTACACTAATAAACCAAGAAATTGAAAATCGATATATATATTACTATTAACAATCAGATAAATAAATAAATCATAGTTGTGGGTCAAGATATTGATCTTTTGGTCATTTTGAAACAATTTCGTTAAGTCAGGTTCTAGAAATATAAAAAGTCTATTTTTCACCTCCAAATACTTATTAATATGAATTCTTCAAAAATATCCTTGCCCTTCTGCATCGATTTTTCTGGTTGCGATATAATATTTAAAATTTCCGGAAAAGAAAGAAAAAATAGTCAAAATTTACCAATATTTTGCCATCCAATAATTGCCCGAAAATTATTTTTCCTTTTATTTTTATTGTATTTTCTTTCTTTTCCAATGGGTGTAATACCATTCTAAATTTTTTGGTCTGAAAAATTATCGGCACCTGGCCTATTAACTAAATATTTTTTTACCCCGAATATTTAACATTCCTGCATGAAAATTGATAAGTATTTACTTAAAAAATGGAAGGACTATCAGAATTGAATCCAGGTGGTGAAAGTTAAGCGTGGAACCCGGAACTGTTAATATCGAGGACGCAAAGCGTGATTGGTATCATAATAGACACCTGTCAACAGTTGGTATATTATATGATGTAAAATTCATTCTACGTCCACACATGCATAATCGTGGGAGAATGCTATCTACGATAAACATTAGCGATGGATTTTAGGGTTCCCTGAGAGTCACTAAGAACCTTTATATTTTAATCGATTTCAACATATTAATTTATTTTAATATTCCATGTAAAAGTGTAAAGATAGTTGGAAAATAAGGGAAGACTATTCGATACATTTCTAGGATCCGTGAGAAAAATTAAGAATCTTTATGACTTTAGTGATTTGCCTAAAATTTTATATTTATATGGTTGGAAGTCAAAGGAAAGATATTCGATACTTTTTTTGTGTTCCGTGAATATAATTAAACACCCTTGTAGTTTTACCAGTTTTGATAAAAATTGAGGTAGTTAGAAGTCAACGAAAGAACATACGATACATTTTTTAAGGTTCCGTGAGAATAACAAACAATTATAGAATCGGGTTCAGTAAATCATAAAATGTATATTATTCACAAAATTTTACAAAAAAAAAAATGTTTTTAAACAGACATACGGAGAGAGGCTACAAATTCATTAGTAGTATAAATATCTACGCCACAACAATCTCGCAAACGACTTTAACTATTTTGATGGAAACTTTTATCTTATTAAAGGTTCCTTTTTCGTTTGTATTTCCACGTCAAACTCAAGAGTCGCCGAGCCAGGTCGGTTGCTCAGATACCTACTCATAGAAACAAACGCGAGAAGCTTCACATCTATAAAGGTGAATCCGTGAGCGGAAAGTGCATATATTTAATAAAAAACGTTTAGATTGATAACCCGCGATCAGATATATATATATACATGGGCATACCAGGGGTGGCTGGGAGGGCAGCTGCCACCCCGGCTAGACGTTATATGTTCTACAATATATTACGCCCGTTTAACCTAAAATCTGACTTGTCCACCCCCCAGCCAGAAGAGGAATATACACACACACACACATATACATATGATCACCGGCGAAAGAAAAATGTATTTGAAAAAGTTTTCTTAATTTTTTATTAAATACATTTAGATAGCACACACACACACACATATATATATATATATATATATATATATGTGTGTGTATGTATATATACTAGCTTTCGCCCGCGTGGACATCGAATAAATTCTTTTTTCCATTTCAGTGCTGTCTCCGCTTTTGATTTCCATTCTGATACCGACCTAGCTTTGAACTTTGAACCGAAAGTTCAAAATGTACGTAGTTCATCAGTGGCTCTGCCCGCGTGAACATACAGCGAATTTCTAATCTTTAATATTGATCAATAACATTATCAACCATGATAACTATCTTGGTCCCGTTGTTGATACCATAACAGGAGGACCCTTAGTAATGCGCTATTTCTTTAATGTAAAATGATCTAGAGCTCTTGATGTTGAGCCCGGCCCTGATCACGATTCCAATCCAATGTCGAATTTTAACCTCTGTTTGTCATTGATGATACTAATAACCAATCGGCATAAAGCATTTGTTACATGGCTACGAAACCGAAGTCAAAAGCAAAAGCTAATATATATATATAGACGTAAAGTAGGGATGAGTTTTTTCCTCTACTCGGATTGTCGATGGTCAGCTCGTTCAAAAATATTGCTGTTGTGTAAAGATTTGTAAAATATTAAGCTCTAAAGTGCTAATTTTTGTTAATGTCCTCCTTCAATGTAAGTGGTTATTCTTGCATATGTTACAGAATTCACGACATAGTACATATAAGGAGATTGATATTAAAGAACACTATCATTGTTAAGTAGGCTTTACCAATTAACAATTAATAAAGTAACTAAAATCGACCGATTTGTAAAATGTATTTGGAGAAGTAAAAGCGACATTTTATATAAATTCCATTGAAAATCACTCGAATGATGTTGTTAGTCGTGTAAAACAGGTAGCAGATAAAATTTTATTAATCATATGAAATCATATATAATCATAAAATCCTTAACACCCGTCCGATGTTGGCCTGTTTATAGCCATTAAACTGTGAGCTCAATCAATAGACTCAAAGTATCAAACAGAAAACCCTTTTTTAAGTTCAAAGAGCATCTACGGAACCCTGTACTATAAGCGACTCGACAGGCACTTGCTCGTTTTTCTTTTAATATGAACAGATGTGAATTCTGTTCTACATTTGCACCGGAGTCCGTTAAATATAGCCGAGTTTGAATCATTTTTTTTCAAAATTAAAATTCAACTTGAGATATTTTTAACTTCCGGCTATGACAATAGATATAATTTTATGATCGGGGAGATAGATACGTTCTGCTTTCAATAGGATTTTCAAAAAACGAGTCTTCATCAAATCTTCTCGTTCGAGGGTCCTAGAGATCTATTTTGACCATTTTCTGGGTGATGTGTGTGTGTGTGTGTGTAAAATTAAACTACTTTACAGAGCTCTTTGCTCTAATCAGTCGCGTCGATTTCCGCAAGTTGCATAAAAATCGGTTGATTTGTATAAGCAGAGCCGGATCTACCATATGGCTTTTTGGGCTTCAGCCCAGGGCCCCGCGGAGTCAAGGGGCCCTCGGCTAAGTCAAGCCAGTCAAAAATAGATGATATGTGAAAAAATAGATGGGCCGCTAAGTAGTATTAGTCACGGTCCGGCACTATGTATAAGAGACATCGTTGGAGAAAATTAAAAAAAAAGTTTTCTTGTTATTACAAGAAAACTTTTTTTTGTTTAGAATTGTTTAGAAATATTTTTCTAAACAATTCTATCAATAAATTGGAAATCTAAGCAGCTCTTCTCCTTAAAAAACAGGTCGATCGTTGCAAATTACATCAAAATAGGTTGATTTGTTGGAGAGATTTGGTTAAGAAATATTCGAGAAAAAAAAGGATTTTCCAAAATAACTTGTGAAATTATTTATGGTTTGATGTTTGGAACTCAGTTATATTTTTCTGCTTAAAAAAACTGCGTCGAGTGACATGAAGTGAACAATATCAAAAGATTTGTTTGAAATGTATCATATTGGAAAAATAAAAATATGCTTTTTAATTTAATTCAGCTTTTTGAACTTAAAAGACCTCAAAACATATAATCACATTATTATGCCTGGATAGTTTGAAAAAATACTATAATTTAATGCTATTTGTAACGCTTTAAGCTTTGAAGTAGCAAGAAATTTCAAGGTCTGCCTGCAGGTTCACATCAGAGAATATTACAGCGGAAAGTTATAGGAATAGCTTGCAGGGACAATGTTTTTCAGATTTTATCATTAAGGCTATGTAAAAAAAAACAAACATCATAGAAAAAGTTTATTGCATTTATCATATATTCTTATCCGAGTTCTTTTTTCTAAAATAATCAAAATCATTAAAATAGTTAAATAAATCATGGTTTTTGAGCATTGTAGAAAACAGACTTATTATTTGAAAAAGCTTATTTAGTTACAATGAAGTATACTCTTAAACCTTTTTCTACTAACAAATAGAAATGGTTTAAATATTCAAACAGGTATTATGCATATTGTAGAATTATGTACACTAAAATGAATAATTGTATAGGTCAATTTTTGATATCAAAATAATGGGAATATCCATTAAATCAATCTTAGAAACAAAACACAACCATTTGATCAAATAAATACACAGTGGACAAGTCACACACAAAAAAAAATGTTCTATCCAATATTTAAAATAGCAATTTCAAGGCTACTTGTCATACTTATGTTAAATATAACTGTTCGTTAAAGTATCTGCTGAATTTAGTTAAGGCGAGGTAAGGAGAAAGAACAAGTGGTAAAATGAATGTCTATATATTTGTGCAAGCAAAATCTGAAAACAACTAATCCAGTTCTAATATGAAGTAATTATTTACTTTTTATTTGATCATAACTGGCCCATTCTACAATATATTAAAAATACAATAAATTTAAATAGGAAAAATGAAACTTGAGTTGCAGTCTTTGTTGAGATTGGGTCACTAAAACCATTTCAATAATAAAGCTTGTATTCCACAACCTCCTTTTAATGGTTGTTAGGGCTAAAAACCATTAAAAGGAGAATGCAAAATTAATTTTAAAAGTGACTTCGTTGAAAGTCAATTTAAAAGGAAATGGTGAAAGAGGCCTTTAATATATTATCTCTTTCACTACTCTTAGAATATGTGTTTGTTTTTTCCCAATTTTATTAAATTTGGGTTACATCCTTTCCAAAAAAAAGGAATGAACGCCATATTATATTTGACAATAGTATACCAATATAATGGAAGTTAAATAGGAAGACAAAACTGTTGAGAAAAAAAAAATAACACCCGTTATTAGCGCTGTCCAATATGACAACGAAATAAAAAGGCCAAAAATGTGCACTGTGATATTTAACAAATTATTGCCTTACCTTCCATTTTATAAGAATTTTAACAATATATCTGCCTAGAAGTATTTTTTTATAAGGCAATTAAAACTATGTAAAACATTGTTCAAATCATTTGCTTATAACAAACTGAAGTTTCATGAAGACACTGTCTATGAAATAGTAAAATTAATAATTTTTTTTTTATGATAAAGTACCATCTTCCCCCTCCAAAGAATATTTATTAGACACCACTATGCCAAACAAAAACAGCATTTAGCTGATACTTTTGACCAACACAGTTCTGAGTATATTGAAATTTGATATAAATGACTTCACAAGTAATATCCATCATATGGAGTTGCCAGACAAATCCGATGGTTCTGTAATAATGACGGTTTAAATATCATTTTGTATTTTTAACCATAAAAATATTAGTGTGTTTACTTAGTTATTATACAAATTTGGATATATTATGGAGTATTTTTTTTTACAATGTTTTCTATTCACTCTCATCCTTATTTTTCAAATTCTAATGTAAATTATGATACTTAAGGACACTGTGATTTATAAGTAGCCATAATAATTAAAGATAGACATCAAAATATTACTGCTCATAATACTTTTTTTTTATCATCATGCGTGTAAATGACATGCGACAGATTCGATTCCATGAAAGGCACTACAGATAATGCTCTAGGTTTAGAAAACGCACACCGGGGCATTTGTATATCCAAATACAGTGGAATCTCAATAAGTCGAATGTCAAGGGAAATGCAAAAGAATTTGAGTTAACGAGTTTTTGACTTAACAAGAACTTCGAGATACATATGACTTAACTGCTAAAATAATACTGACAGACAAGCTCCGTTAAAAGTAATAGTGTCCTGTGTCAACAAGGAACAAACAATGTTCACAGCTGTGTTACTTAGAAAGTTTCATGAATGTATTCGTTCACTGCACGTGTACAAGACAAAAACAATAGATTAGAAGCCTGAACCCGAACATTCATTTTGGAATTTATTGTTATAATTTCGGGGAATTCCAAGTAAGACGTCATTGTATTTTACCAATTATGACTTACGGAGTCTCCTTTTTGAAATTTGAGTTAGAGTATAAAAATGTATTATCAATACTTAGTAGGGAAATGACATTTTGTTCAAGTTACAAAGTCTAAATAATTCAAGATACCACATATTTAGGGGTTCATAGGAAAGGAATGGCAATTTTTTTTTGACTTGCTGAGAATTTCGACTTAACGAGGTTCGAGTTATTGAGATTCCACTGTTTAAAAAATTATCTTTAATTTGTGTATAAAAGAAAAAAATAGAACGAAAGTAAAAATGACTAGTTTTAAAATCATTTCTATTACGATTTTGAGTGAACTGCCTCACGACAAAATTGAATATTGACCATTTAAAACAATAAAAAAGGTAAATTGCAATATATACAAATATGACATTACATAATAAAATTTTTAATACATTAGTTTTCTACATTAAACAAAATAATACATAATTTATCAAAGAATATTGTAGTAGCGAAATTCAACTTTAGTCTCACATGATTCAGCCCAATTTGATTTATCTCATACGTCAGGATATTATTCAAATTGCCAATGTGATGGAGCAAAAATAAAAGCTGTTTGTTTACCTTTTTACAATGTAATAGGATAATGTATACTGGTCAAACCTGGTATTCAAGGTCAATCAGAATCTGGAAAAAAGAACATAACACATTTATCCAAAATTATGTTCACTACACAGACGTTTAAAGCTAGCGATATTTAAGGCGTTTCTTCGATGATTTGAATGTAGTTTCAATTAAACTAATACAACTAAACTCCATGTAGAAACATGTCTTTTTCAAATGTGAGATATTAAACCAGAAACCAATTTCAATACTCATGAATTTATTATGATTTGAAAAATTTAAAAGAATTAATAATAATACATAAAGGTTTATAAATTGGTGCTTACAATATTCTATATAATTAATTCATTAACATAGACAACATCAAAATCATAATCACTGGTTCTTTTCTAATGGCATGTACAAAAGATTTAACCAAGTTTTTCTGAATAATTTTAAATGTCAGACCCATACTTTTATTCATTGCTGTAGGTACCTAGGTGAAGCCTTCAGATTACTCTTCCGCAGTACTATCATCGTCATCCTCCGGTTCTGCTAGATTCGGATGACACACCCTTATGTGGAGATTCAAATTGATTTTTACAATGAAGCTTTTACCGCACGTCGAACATTTGTGAGGTCTTTTCACATCGTCGTCGTTATTCGGCGGATGGGCTCGTTGGATGTGAGTCCTGAGCAACGATGCATGCATCGTGCGGTCACACTGACTACATTTCACGTGACAGTCCAAAGGCTGCCCTTCATGAGTAGCTTTATGTTTCTCCATTGTCACTTTAGAAACAAACTGTTTGTTGCAGAAATCGCACTTATGGTTCTTCACTTTCGTGTGCTTCTTCATATGGTTTTTCATGCAATTTTTCGTAGGAAACATTTCATCACACTTCAGACACTTGAATTTCTTAACTTCGGTGTGTAATTGCATATGCAACTTAAGATAAGCCTGACCGGTGAAACTTTTATTGCAAATCTCACAGTTTATGGTGCTTGTCGAGGAATGGGTTTGCATGTGACTTTTCAAAAATTGAGCTGCAACAAATGACCTCTCACAAATTTCACAAACATATTTCTTCGACACATTACCTTCATGCTTACTCCTGTGTATGTCTAGATGATATTGAGAATTGACTCTGACATCGCACTGGTCACATTTGAACTTTTTTCTCTTTTTGGGACCCTCTCTCACTACCTGGTCTTCGATTTGACTGTCGGTAGGGTCTTTCTCTCCTAAGTGAAACTTCTTGTGCAGCATCAGGTATTCCATTTCGTCGAAGACCATATCGCATATGTTGCATCTGTATCTTGTGTGAGTTGTCTGCTGTGGTTTTAATTCGACGTACGTGACGGTCGCCTCGTTGTTACCGTTGAAGGCTTCGGCTAGCTTCTCTCTCTTCACGGACGACCTGTCGTTCTTCTCGGCCGGTTCCATGATTTTCATCCAGTTGTCTTGAATGCCCACACCTGACTTGTTCTCCATTACGGGACGCTATCGTCTAGCCATATCCTATATTGATCCGTACAACGCTTTATTATAAAGTCTAAAGTTATGTGAGCGGCTATTTAATAATTTATCATAGTTTACGGAAGAAACTGCTGTTTTATGATAACTTTATTAACGCGAGAAACGAATTAAAGCCTTGTGGCTATACAATAAATTCCAAAAGAGAAGCGATCCTATTCGATTTTTTTTTTATACAAGCGGTTAATGACAGTGTCAGTGTTACCATTCAACCCAATGAGTTCTTTAATAGTCATTTCACTTTTCATTATATTCCATTAGAATATTAAATACATTTAGATCAGTAACTTTAATTCATTTTTAGTGCAGTTCGGAGATAATATGATTTATATTCAAGCCCAACATTGCTAACTGTGTTTAGCGAATTATAGATATGTTGATAATGTTTTCACGAATAACGTGTTATACGTGAAAACATTGTCAACATACATTTTGTGAATATTATCGTATGTCAAAATAAGAACTAAGTGGTGATATTTATATTGAAGACTTTCGGACTGAAAGTTGAGGGTTTTTCTATATTCAGTTTGAAACCGAATATAAATACATAATTAAATTAATGGCGTCCTTGAAAACAATTAATGATGTATGTCTATGTAAAGAGGAACAACAGTTACTGAAAATTATACTTTAATAACCACACATGTATTATATAAGTTAATAAAACATGGCGTATAAATAAAGAAAAAAGATAAAACTTTAAAATTAAAATCAAATTAATATAACACCAAAAATTTTGCTCTAAAAATAAAATACCGATTATAATTAAAATTAAAATTAGGGATTTACGTCCGCATTAACAAACCTCACTCAAATCATGTCAAATCAATCAAAAAGTAATGTGGGAACGAGACTTATATTATTTTCTATAGCAAAAAAGTAAAACTATCCTATACTCTTTACTCTCAAGATGGAACCGTGCTCTTTGAGTATGCTTTATTAATGCGGAAGTTACACCTAAAGATCAAGGAATTAAATAATAGCACAAAATTAAATGCACGTTTTTTTTTTAAAGAAGGAAATTCTATTTCTTTATGCAACTATTAATATTTTGACGTATAAAAATACGCCAAAGTATATAAAAAAAAGTTAAAGTTTAATTAAACGTTAGCTATAATTTAACGTTGAATACGAAAGAGTAGTCTACAAAGTAAACTACGAAATAAATTTTTGTGATTACATTTCAAGAGAACTTGGAAAAAAAATTACTCAAATGAACTAAAAATACACAATACAACAGAGGACATAATATCGATAAATAACAAGAAAATGGTTACCTTTAACTTTTCATAAACAAAAATTGTTATAAGAGTTTCATTGTACAATTATTTTGTTTGAATATTGTCTATAATCGTAACGCTTTTCTCTTTGTAACTGTCCTACCATTACAGCGATGTGCTTCAAACTCTCATTTACAATAATTAGCTACTAACTGCTAAAGTTAAAAACTATTGATGCGTCAAAACATATTGTTTCAACTTCATAATTGACAATTAATCGGTAACATAATGTTGGAGATGCGTGGGGCTATCTCCAAATGCTAAGTTAACTTTCAAATCCGCTATTTTTGCATTTGTAACATTGACGGTATTCGTATATTTTAGTTCTGATTTGATTATTTTCTTAATAATTTATAGTAATAGAAGTTTTTCTTCGTAATCCATTTCGGAAACTTCCGATATCTTTAAAATTAAGAATTATATATTAGGCGCTTATCGTAACTGACAGCAACCTGTCCGTTAAGATTTAACTTAAAACAAGTCATTTTTGAAGCAATAGAATTTGCCAGTTTTATTAATTGTCAAAGTAAATATTATGTTTAATGGTAAAAATTTATAGTTAAGTGCTACTGATTTTGAAATACTCCGCCGTTAATATTTTTTTTCATCTAGCAAGTTGCATTTTCTTTTAAATTAAATCAATGGTGGGTTTGGCATTATTTTGACATTTACAATTTGACAGTTGGCGAAAATAAAATTTAAGTCTTATTTGAATTAATATTGTATTTATTAGGTCCATTTCTAAGGAATTGTGGGCATAATTTCAAATTATTGTTTTATTAGTAATTCGTCTGATTTAACTGTGAGATAAAAACGTTCTGTTAATCAAAAAAATTTACTGTTATTGGTATAACATAGTGATATTTTGTTAAGTTCCAATTTTTGGTTTATAAAAATATAATTTATTTCTATTCTAATCGATTATTCTTTATTCATGCAGCAGTAGTATTTCAGTATGGTACAGTTCATAAAAAATGGTCATTGTCACCTTGTTTAAGTGATTATTTGTCACATTTTCTTATCCAAGATGTCTAATGAAAACGCCGAAAAATCAAGTTCGGAGTCGTCCGATGATGAATGCTTGGCAGAAATTAAGCGTAAGACATATGGACTTGAATCAAAACCGATTAAGAGAGCGCGTCAACCTAGAAGAAATAACGATATCTACATTGAAGTTAAAGTAGAAACTGAGGACAATTATTATGAACAAAATGAGGTTATTTTTTTACTGTTCATGATACAAAATTGTTAATGGCAATGCCTCTTTACAGCTACGTCTGCATTTTTCATTTTATATGTAGTCTTAGAACCATTTCCATTATTTTTCATTTCTGCTTCTTTTACATGTCTTCTGTATATATTCCCTGTAAAGTTTTGCAAATTTAACTTTTTAAATTCTGATATGCATATTGTCTATCTAATGTTAAGTATGTAAACCTTTTATAATTTTTTTATTTGAAATTTAGGAGCCTAAATCCAGGGTCGTCTTTGCATGTAGGTCCTAGAGGCCCAGGTCTAGTGCTCTAGACTTTTAACCCCCAAGGAAAGTCCTAAATTTACGAAATATATATGAAAAATATTTTTTAAATATGCAAACATAAAATAATGCTTTCGTGTGCATGTCAACTCCCATAAATGTGTGTTCAGCACTTTTGTTTTGGGTTCTTGTACACTTACACAAAACTAATTTTGGTGAGCTACTTATTATAGTTTTTTTACTTTGGTTGTTAATCTTTTTGAATATTTCTCTGATATTTTCGCTTTGCTATCAGCGTCTTTAAACAGTAATAACTAAATATTGCAGCTAACTTTGAGCTTTATTGCATGATAGAATATTGATGCTTAATTAAACAAAATGCGATTAAGACTTGTTTCATTGCAAGTTTCTTAAAACCATGGTAAATGCATCGCACTGTGAACTGATAAGTTGCGGCACCTAAAATTTAAAAATGGAAGACGGGGAATTTAAAAGACTATCCATATCAGATATGTTTTATGCATTAAAACACTATATCATGCAAAAACATTAATTTTTTTTTTATTTTTCACCCTTTTAAGTTAGGAATTCATACTCGTGTATCAGAAGTATACACACCAAAGTAACATTTAATAGTTATTTATCGGTGATAAATTGCAAAACTTTGTCTATTTAACTCGGCATACACTCTGGGTATTTTTTTAACTCAGAAAATACCCAGACTTATAAGTAATAATCGAGCAATAACATTGGAATTCCCAGTAGCTGGGCGTAAAGTTGCTGCATCGACTCGTGATGGATCAGTGTTGCGAAACGCGCTCGTGTGTATGTATAGTGGGTCTCGGTGTTTTGACCCCACGTTGTATGGGACGCTGCTGAAAGTGCATGAAGTTTTATGTTTCTTTGTTATTTTCAACCTTATTTTGGTTATATTTATAGTTTGTGTCTTGTTACAGTTAGAATTTAATTAAGATGGCAAATAGGATGCAAGATGATGATATTGCGGCGGCTTTACTCGAAGAAAATGTGTCAGAAGACGATGAAAACTATTCCTCTGACAGTGATCATAATTCCGATCATTGCTCTGAATCTGATAGTGATCGGATATGGAAGACCCTGAACTTGTAGAAGAAACGCCTCAACGCTACCATTTTATACAGGCAAAGATGGCAAAACCAAGTGGTATAAAACGCCACGGACCAACACCATGTTCAACAACAGAATGAGAGAAAGAAAAGCAATATAAGGAGGAACTTTATCAAGCAATTGGGACTTTCATTGCTTGAAGATCATCTGAGAAAAGAAAAGACAATCCTCATGTTCCTCGAGATATTAGAAACTATCCACCAAATTTTGGATGAAGAGGTTCCAGGTCCATACAAAAGCAACAAAGAAGTCGCAAAGGTGTTCTTTCTGTCCAGAAATAAAGATAGGAAGACGTTGAACGTTGTTTCAAATGCAATGTTGCAATATGTAAGGAACAAAAATTGATGTGCCCAAATTGTACTGATTTAGATAGCGAATGATCTTGCTAGAATAGAAAAACTTAGTTATTTCTTTATTTTTTCATAATGTTACATAACCTAGTCTTATAATACTGGCAGACTGAAATATAAAGACCACTCAATTTTTTAGATATAAGGAAAATTCGTTGAATTTTAGGAGAACTCTTGTATTTTGTGTTTTTATGATTAAAATTATAATTTTTTAATTTTTTTGCGTTTTAATTATTAATCTATAACTAATTAAACCCAAAACCCTATCTAAACCGTTGTATATAAATAATATCTGTAATACATAGTATATTTACTAGGGTTATTTTAATGCATGCAAGGGTTTTTTCACGTTGTATGCCGAAGGTTAAATATTTCTAACAATTCAATTAACTTACAAATAATGCATAATCATTTTGTATTTTTTATAAAATTAAAATATAAATTTAAATTTAATGTGATTAATAATCTTATGATTTACTTGATAAGCCAATCACTTAGCAAATAAGTCTCCTTTGTAAGATTGGCAGGTAAATTTGAATTTAGAGAAATTTCAAATTCAGGAAAGTCTCAATATTTATAATTAAGTTTATATTTGAGTCGACTAGTTTCAAAGTCGGCAATCTGATTTTTTGATATTTTATGGTTATCAAGAAGAAACTCATAATTTGATTTTAATAGCATGTAAAATTACAAAGCTAGTGTAAATGTATTCTTCAATGTTCGTCAAGGCCAGTCAATGGTGAATTTTACATATGTTTATTAAGTATGAGCCAAAAAATGCATTTTAATTTTGAATGTTGCCAGTTTTGAAGTTAAGTTTTTAAGAAAGTCAGGTCTGGAACTGACATAGATATAGAATGTTATTTTTGATATCAAATGCTTGCTTATAAAAGTAAGCATAACAACATAAAAATAAATTATTTATCTAAATATTTGTGAAGAAGTTCGAAAAATAAAAATTAGTTTGAAAGAATAAGACTTTAATTTCACTTTCTAGGTACATTTAAATTAAATTTTTATAATCATTTGAAACTGTTATATATGGAGGCCTTCACCTCTTCCAAAGCCTCTTCACAATAATTTCATACAGGTGGGTTATCAGTTGTGAGTAAGTGACTCCTGTTTGTAAAAGTTTGCACTATAAAATGACAAAGTAGGTATTTCTTTCCACTCTGCACTGAAATATTTACAGAGCTACTTTTTGACATTCGATAATTTATCTTTATTAACTGGAACAGTACTCAGAAGTTGTTATATTTTTATTGCTATGTCACAAATTTCGTATGTTTTCTATGTCCGTTTTATAGTACAGTTGTCCTTTGATCAGTGCATTATCAGGGGCTTTGGCGCTTCTTAAGATGAAACGCTTGCATTGTTTGAATGCCATATTCTAAGATGCTGTGAGCTTTAATACTTTTTTGTTGGCATTCCTCCATTTATAAATCGGACAGTCAGTGCTCTATTTTATTCACATTGACGTTTCTCCCAACATATCTCTTATAAGATCAGGGTGTTGAATTATGTCCATTTTTCATATTTTTCTTTAGTGATACTGTATTGTCAGTCAACGAGCATAAATAAATGCCCCGTCACTGGATACAGAATCTCAATTGTTTTAATATGTACGTTCCCTAACAGTCATTTGCAACATGCGCCAACCAGTATGCAATTCATGTTTTGACTGCCATAACCATCTGCGACCAAGTGAATTCTAGATCTTTTAGTCAAATCTGTATTGTTAAGTCTGTGTATTACATCAGAAGCTACCAAAATTGAATCTTTATCAAATTCATTTTTTGTGCAATAATACGTAAAAAAAAGTTCCTTGGACAGAGGAGAATTAGATACACCCTCTACTACAGTAAAATAAATAAAATATAATTGGCGAGGGTATTAAGCTGTTTGGTCAGGTACTTTTGGAAAAGGCAGGTTCTTTTAATAATCAAAGGAAGATATTTTAGGTTGTGCAAATCCTCCTGAATTTTTTCATGAAAAGTTAAGGCTCTTAGTGTGTGCATCCGCTTTTCAGTAATCAATCATTTTTTTTTTGTGGATCAGTTTCGGAAGCTATTTTTCCTGTTAACTCTAAGCATTTGAAATGAGCATCAGTTTGTGGACCACAAAATTCTGAAGTATAATTATTGTTAAAAAAGTGCTGGAAATATGATATTTTTAACAGCCGCATTTGAATATTTATTACTTTTGTTAATATTAGACAGTCTATTTACATTCACTTCTGAGGACAAGTATTGCCTTTTGTCCGTTTCTGCAATAATTTGATTCTATACAACATAATGGCTGTGTAAAATTATGATTAGATTATTTATGGGCAGGATATAATTTTTCCTTGCGATTACCAGCTGAGATCAAATTAAAATTAAAAAGTTTTACATATTTAAACAAGAGATTTAAGATTAGAATTAAGTTAAGTTAAATGAAGAAAAGTCACTAATTTTACCTTGGCATTTCTTGATTATTATATCTCTGCCATAAAAATGTCTATTCATGACATATTGAACTCTTATGTTTCGTTATTCCAAACATGTTCAGAAATAATTTTTGACATTTTGGCACCTCAATATTACCTACAAATATTGCGTACTTAATAGTTGTTTGTTTTTTCCTGCTCTGTGTTTTGCAGGTTCAATGGTGTATTATTTTGATATACTTGAGTTTTAAGTCTTTTTTATTTAAGAACTATAAAATTTCTTATGTAATTTCTTTAGCTGTGGCACTGACAGTGTCTCATTTAAGGGCCTAGAATTGTAGTGCATACTTCTCCGGTCAATAATTTAAACAATATCTAAAATAATTGTAAAAAATGATGTTAACAATAGGTATAACAATATTAATATGAAACAAATGCTTGTAACATCCCTAATGTTATACTAACTTCAATCTCTTGGCTTTCTTGACTAATTTTTAGGATTCCTCGTGCTTTTCCATGCAAAGTTATTGGTCACAACGTTAGGGCTGGACTCCATGGTCATTTTTTTTACAGTTTTGTTATTTTTAATAGAAAAACCCTTAAAAGGCATTAGAGAACATGGAGTTTTTGTTCTAACTACTAATCACCACAGTTATGAACACTCCCTTCTGACTGGTACTTAGATGATATAAAATGGTCATTTTTGAATATGAAGTTTAACAGAATGCTTAATTTGATTTCAACTTCAAATTTTGATAGAATTTTTCTACAGTAGATGGTGTAGAATTTACATGTTACAATATTATTAACTTATTTTGGGAAAAGTGCCTTTGAAATGAGTCGTGTCATTTATATGTAAAACAGATTCTGTACAAGTGAATACCTAGTTTGTTGCTCAATTAAAAATCATCAAATCTTTTTTTTAGAATAGGGCCCAATTTTATTTTAGGCCTAGGACCTCCTTGTATTGAACGACAGCTAAAGTCTATGCTGATTATCATTACTAATCCGGTGACTTTTAGAATCGACAGCTTAATGTATTCTCCTACGTATTGAGTAAGAAGTTAAATATCACTTATGCTAAATTAAAAGTTTGGCTTCAATTATTTTTTAATTTAAAACACCCTTTGGCATTTTTAGGGTTCACTACACCTAAATTAAAAAAAAATGAAAGCTTTATACAATCACTCGTATGTCTGTCTGTCTACCAGCCAATCTACTGGACCAATTAAGTTGATATTAGGTACACATGTGTGTCTGTGACCCAAACACGAACATTTATGTGAATAAATGAATTTGAAATGTGAAGGTAACTTTTGGGGCTAAATTAGAAAATTAAAAAAGTTTTGCAAATTATACCACGTGACATATTAAATAAAAATGCTCATTGTAAGGGTCCTGAACACATGTTTTTTTTTGTAATCTTAAAGAGTTTTGAAATTATTTAAGGAAATAAAAAAAAATCCACCATTCCTCCTTATATACGAAACTATTGCACCTACAATTTTGAAGAAAAAATTTTAAAAATTCCAAATTTGTACATTACAAAAAACCTATAAGAAGTTCATAGTTCGTTTTGTTTCCATTCATTTCAATGTCTAGTATAAACTGATACTAGACTTTTGTTATATAGCTACATAACTCATAATCAACAAAGCAGGTAGGTGATCACTAGTTTGTACTATATATAAGAAATATAGCAGCCATTCGCTGTCTCTTCAGTGCTATATATTAGGATGCATTATAATGCATTTTGCAGTTATATAAACCTGCCAGTTTCATCTAAATGTACTGACTACCTAGTTTTTTATGTGGTACTCTAATAAATGATTGTGTGATTGGCTTTCTTATGGAGATGAGCCTAATGAAATGCTTTTTTATCGCAGTCAGCTTCTAACCAACTGGTTCTTGGTCCAATGAGGCAGTTTTTCTTAATGAATTTTGGCTGGAGAGTCAGAGATAAAGAGTTATGAGTCTTACTTGATTTAAATATTATCTGTGGCAATTCTGAAACTATGTATAATGACCACTTTTGGGTCAAAGTAAATCTAGGGCACCACATATGTAATTTAAATTTGATATATATATATATTATTTTGTTTATTTATTTTATATACCTTTGTATTTTAGGTAACTTGTTTGATTATTATTTTTTTATTTCATATATTTGAAATAGTAGTTTCCCATTTTATCTTTCTTAATTTTTTAATTTAAGGTTGTTATATTTTAGCCATTAACATAATATTATATTTAAATAGATAATCATATTTAGATTATATATTTGAATAACTAATTTCATTATGGAGCATAAAAGTTTCAAAAATGACTATAAAAAAAAATAATATTTTTACAACCTGTATGTATTTCATAATATATTAATTACAATTGTCACAAATTATGAGTGTGATAATCCTGTAATTTAATAAAATTGTTGATATTTTAAAATTGTATTGTCTCTGTAATACTGAAGTACATGAATTGTTAGAGAAATTGGTAAAATTCCATTAAATTAAAAAAGTTTTAAAAAAATTCCAGTCCAACATACAATCTGACGAAGATGATCCCCAGCAGGATGAACAATGCTCTTCATTTCGCATGTTACGTAGGAAGACAAATGTTAAGAAAGCGAAGAGAAAATTGTCATCTACTCCTAGCACTGGGGAAAAAGTATAACAGAATGAAACCAACGAAGTGTAGTGAGTGCGGCAAAGAGTTTACATTGATAAGAGAATACAGAAGACATATGAAGCAGCATGAGATGGAAAAAAGGTATGCTTTTAAATCTTTCATCATTCTATTTTGAAAAAGTCGAATGGCACTGCTATTTGCTTCTTGTCAAATTCTCAATGATGGCCGTCCAGGCAGGGAAAGTTCTAGGTCAAAATTACTGTAGACACTTGAATGACCAGAAGCTATTTAGACGAGGAACATCCCTTATAAATTAATATGGTCAAAATTATATCCAAAACTATGTAAATTCTAACATTAAGACCTCCACATGAGCTCTGTTCTAAATGTTCCAACTTTATCAGTTGGAAGTATTTAGTAATTGGAGTTGCTTCATTTGTTCTCTGTGTGAAACATCAAGTTTTCTTACATTCAAAGTAACTTTAAATTATTTTTGTAACGTTTTATCTCGATTTATATGCCTTTTTTTAAATTTTATTTCTAGAAGTGTATTGATTATTTTGCTATAACTTTTTCATCATCCAGGTCAAAATGCACAGCCTGCAATGTGTTCTTCAATAGTTCATCAGATTTGGATTTACACATAATGACAACCCACCGAGATCTCAACCCGTACAGTTGTAGTCTCTGTCAGCAGAAATTCCAGACTAAAGAATTAATGGTAAGTATATATTTCGCTATCACAGTATCGTGTGTGTAAAATGTAAACGAAAAGTTAATTTAAATTAAAAAAGGAAAGGTTTTTTTAAAGATAATTATTCCAAATATTTTTTAGCAATTTTTTTGCTTATTTTTGTAAAAAAATTTTGATAATTCTTAAAGCCTGTAGTAAACATAATATAATTATGACATATGTGTACAATAAAGGACCAAATTTTAAGCATCTGAAACAGACAAGCTTGCATGAAAAAATTGATGGATGTCATTGAAGTAAGCGAGCTAAGTAAAGATCGTCGATTATTTAATAACAAACAAGAATATGGTTATGTAATGAAAATTTCTGCTTAATTGTATTAATATTTTGATTTCCTATATGTAAGCATATCATTAATATGAACTGAGTGAATGAATATTTACATGCAATCATTTGTTCTTCCATTGTGTCAATCGCTGTTCAATTAGACATCTTAGTAGGACAGCAGTCTGTGTTGAGTGATGAAAAACGTTTTAGCATGAGTATGTGTGGAATGTGTTGTCAAATTATATAAAATTGAGGATCCGACTTAATTAAGTGGTACTCCTAATGAGACCTCTTAATCTTTATTAAACATATGATGAAAGAAGCGGGCAAACTTCATCCATAACAAAGCTGAGAATTTTTTTTTAGTTTTTTTTTTTAAAGCATCTCTCTATCTTTCTCTATATATATAAAATCTCAGGAACTATCAATCAGATTTGAAAAAATCTTTTTGCATTATATAGTTAATTTACCAAGTGCTGTAGGGTACATAAACCATGATGTTTCAACCGCAAAGACTGGAGCAACAATCATGAATGTCAAAATGTAAAAAATGTTTGTTTCTGGAAACGGGGACACAAATTAAATATTTTTATGATAATATTTTTTATTAGAGGCCAATCCTTCTTAAGTCATTAGATTCAGAATCAGAGTTTGTAGTGTGTATAATGAATTTATCTGTCTAACTGTACCTGAATCTTGGTGAGCCCTGTAGTGATTGACTTTAACTTTAAATATTATTACCAAAGAATGTGGCAGTATTACAAATACACAAGAGGGAAAGAGATAGATAATAGATTGTCAGTTCCATAGTCATGTCAGGTAAATGACCTTACATATAGCTTTACGTTGGCCATAATATGTATAAATTCTTTTTAATTGAACTAAGAGCCCTAAAATAATTCATGTGATCATGAATTATTTAGGGCTATTTTAGGGAAGGTTTCATATACATATAGAAAAATTAAAATATCCATATACTTTGAGATGAAAAATAATCTAATTTTTACTCCACTCTAACTACAGGGCCATTAATGACGTGATCCAGCTTCTTTTTAAATTTTAATTGTAAAGACTCTGGTGCATGAATTGAATTACTTAATTGGTTTTTTCTATGCTAAAATAATTTTTTTTTAACTTATCTTTTTACAGCACCATTTAGCAACTATTGAAATATAGACATTTATATTACAAATATGACTACCATTAGTATTTTCAATATAATTACCTAAATTATCATTTTCAGGTTCGTCATGTGAATTCTCACACAGAAAATAGACCTTGGCAATGTGAAGTCTGTGATAGAAAATTCGCTTGCAAGGAGAGCCTGGACAAGCATTTAGCTTTGAGACATCAGGGACTATACTGCGGTGCTTGCAGAATGAGGTAAAGTCGAACCATAATCAGTTTTGTAGGCACTAAATTTCTTATCGTATGAACTTTTGTTTATACCATTTTTCATACCTTAATTTAATAATCTTTCCCTGTGACATAGAGAACAAACTTTGACAACGGGGCGGGTTAAACGCGGGAAACGCCACGTCATTCATGTGGTATTGCTGTGTATCATTTAGAGATACATCTGAGGATGTGGACGCCGATGGGTAGATGTAGAAGTATATGGGTTCTAAAGCGCGGTAGGTGCGTGAGAGCACGATCGGTACAAATTAATAAGACATGGGCTAGTGCAGGGCAGATCTAATTATAATTATAAACGATTAGTCGCGGAAGTGAGGATTGATGGTGGTGCCACTTGACAATTCAGGTCATGCCTCTGGACTGTTGGGAAGAATGCCGACTGTGTTAGATAACCCCGTAGTTGACTGACGACTCCCTTCTGGGTGCATACAGCTTTGTTTCGACCTTTTAGGAACCATGCAAATTTCCAACATTGATTAATATAATCAATATATAATCATCCGGTGCAGGATATTGGATGACCCTTTTACCTTTTATTTGAATTTTGTTTGTAAGTCATTGTTGGTTACGGGTGATGTAGAACCAATTACAAAAGATTGCTAAAAGAGTGTTTATAGTTACTGATCATCATCAAACATTGGCTGAAATTAATTATCAAATTATTATGAAAGTAATTATGGGACGGTTGTATATCTTAGCTATTATTATTAATATTATTATTAGGTGATTTGAAAATATTTCTTTTAGTAATGAGTTATAGTGTCTACTCCCACAATTTGTGTTTCGCGATTTTAATATAGCATCTGTAAATTGACAATAAAAATTTTTCTTTCAGATTTGATTCCGAAGACATGTTATATTCACACACACAGGTGTACAAACATTTTGTGGGCTTAGCCATGTGTCGCTGGTGTAAAGTTCTGTTTTCGAACAAGTTGGAGAGAGACCACCACTCGCGGGACAAACATGGGCAGGAAAATAAAGAGTATGACTGTGAATCGTGTCATAAAATGTAAGTATGCATACATTTACATGCATTGAAATGTATGTATATAGAGCATGTAAATCGTCACAGTCTCAAATTAGTATACCGAATTAAGGGTAAATGCAATTTGTTGGTTTCATATAAATGTATTTCGTCATGCGTTTATATTCCACAATAAAAATAAAGCTACAATTAATATTAAAAAAGTATTAAAAAAAATGTGAATTTTGTAATGTGATTTCGAACAAATAAGATAATTTTAAAATTCATGAAGAACCGACGGTATTTACGTCCATGTGAGTGCATACAGAAATGAATTTCATGTGTTTATTAACACATATATGCAACTGGATATTATGATTTATTTCTCAAAATTGGAAGCTGTCTCATCGCCATAGAGTATACATTTTTTCGATATAATTAGAAACAAAGAGTGAAAGAAATGACTGATTTGACAGTGTAATAATTATATATATGTGTGAAAGAGCTGTCCGCACTCAAAACAGCTTCGCATTATTTGATCTTTGGGCTTTACCTATCGTACGAGCTAGACTAAGACAGGGCACGTCATCTGAAAGAAGTGGCAACATAGCCTGGAAAGCAATATCTATTTATTTACCTTTTATTTGAGAGATATCAAATCTGCTCTAGGATTTTTCACGTCTTCACATTTTTCAAATCTTACAGATAATTTAAAATCTATGAAAAATTGACAATAATACATTTTCAGGATGATCTGTAAGAAGTTGAAAATATTTTCAACTTCTTAAAATGAAGTGGTTTTATATTTCACAAGGTGTAAAAAAAAATATTTATTACCTACTTTAATCTTTTTAGTGTAGTCATATAAAAATTGTTTTCAATAAATGTGCTCAACACTTAGAATTCAAAAATCTCCATGTCTCTTAAAAAAATTTTGTGAATGCGAAATTGATTTGATACAGAATTTAAAACTTTTTTTAAGAGATTTTACTTTTTTGTATTTGATATTTCTTGAAAAAATTAATCGATTTTAACTGAACTAGCGACAATCAATGCAGGTTTTTAAGTTCTATAAAAGAATTCAGAACACGTATTTAATTAGGTACAAAATTTTGGAGTATTATGAAAAAAATCACTTTTTGTAATTTTTTCGTTCACTATATCTCACGAACAAATCAACTGATTTTGAACGCCTGGTGGTGATCGGCGCGGGTTTTATATTCCATAAAACTACTGAGAACATGCTTTATTTAGGTACAAAATAGAGTATTTTGAAAAAATCACTTTTGCATTTTTCGTTCATCATATCTCATGAAAGAATCAATCAATTTTGACCGGCTTGGCGGCGATCGACTGGTTTTTAATGTTAAAAGCCGATTAGTTTTTGGAATCGATCGATAAGCCATTTAAATGTTATTCAAAAAAAGACAAAGAAAAATTTCATAGTTTGTTTTTAAATTTCATGGAACCTATTTATCAAACCAGTTCAAATTTCCAGGAAATCTAAACTTGATAAAAGTCTTTGGAATGCCAAAGTTGGTTCTATTTGGTCAAGCCGTTCAAAAGTTATAGAAGGTTTACATAGACCCACACACAAACACACACACGCACACACGCGCATGCGCACATGCACACACGCGCTACGCATAGACGCACCACACACACATCCACGCATACATACAAACATATAGACACTATTGTAAAATCATCAGGGGAGCTTCCTAGGACCTCAAAACGTCAAAATCTAATGAAAAGCCGATTTTAGAAAAACGGGGTAAAACCAATAACTTCCCGATTTACGAAAATTTTAATTTTTCTTAACGGGAGGTTAAAAATAATATACATAGGTCATCTTTAATTTACAAATTTAATAGTAATTTCGAAAAATGATGATGATAAATTTGAGCACGAAAATGTGAGTTATAATGTATTGTGGCTTTGCGAGCTTGAAACTATTATTGCTCAAAACACTGCATGAAATGTTAAGGCTGGCATGCAAGGTCAGTCACTACCCAATTTTTTATTACTGTGCAGTATAAGACAGTAACAGTGAAAAATCATATCAAATAATTTGGTATGACTTGAACACGTTCACATATAACAATGTCGAGGTATGCAGCTGGGATTTAAAGTCTCATTAATGTTTCAAAATACCGCACAATCAGCATCGTTTGCAGGCACAATAGACTACAGGCCCATTGCAAAAATTATCCTGTGAAATGACCCACCGTGAATTACTTTTGAATTACTTTGTAGTTCCTCGTTTGGACTGGAAAAATTCAAATTTACCATGTACTCACCTGTGCCGCTCAAAAGTGACGGCATAGGGCTGAGAGTTATTTTTTGACATAGTATCAGCCTTTCAAACGTAGTTCATGATGGGTCATTTCACAGGGTAATCTTTGTCATGGGCCTTTAGTCTACAAAGTTTGCAGGCAAGATACATAGGAACAATATGAATCTAAATTTATTCTTATCCTTTAAGTTTACCATGAACGTAGTAACTAAATTTAGTACAACTAAATTATTGTAGAACATTCCCGCATGTGCACATGTGCATTGAATTCTTCAAAGCGGCATAATTTTATTGTTGAATTGGATGACAAAGTCTGAAATATCACTTTAATAAATTTTCATTTCTTAGTCATTTATTATTATATTATCGCATGCAGCGTTGCGAATTATTGCACTTTGTTTTTTTATATTTCTCTCCATAATATATACATTCAAGTGAATGATGTGATTATACCTCCTTTTATAATTCGCAAGAATTGTTGTATGTGTTGTTTAGTTTTTGGTACGTGCAATGCATTGCTTAGTGCAGCAGTTTGTTTAAAATCGTATATACAGTACCCGGCGAGAAATATTGCTCATCGACCTTTGGAAAGAGATCACCGACTAATTTAGGCTTCATAGAGCGTTATTTCTTTCGTACGATACACTAATTGTCAGGTATCTATTAGGAGCTGTCAAATACAATTATGATTTTCTGTGTAATTGAATAAAGTATATCATTTTTTCTACAAATGCTGTCTTTAGGTTGTAGAAATATAAAATAAAAAGATCTCTTTTTTTTTTAAAGTTATCTATTGATGTATTGTATGTATATAACAGACACCATTTTACCTATCGTTCAAATGACACATTTTAATAAAAACTATTAATCATCTGACTTCTTAACTCCTTCCATTTCCCTATCTATGCTCTCAATGAGGTCAATATTACTGTCATTATCAGCTTTATCACAAGTCTGTCTGTGTAATTGTCAAAACCGTGTTGAATTCTTCGATATTAATTCTCACATTTGATTGCACGATCGCAAACTTTTTCCATTCTTGAGCCTCGATCGTGTTTACTTTTTAAGTCATTAACTTTTTAATATAATTAGACTCTTATCCATGTTTCTATCGGCTATCTAGCCTTTGTTGAAACCATATATTTTCAATTGAATTAAAATCCGGGTGATATGGTGGCAATCGCAACACAGTCTACCCATGTTTGGCAAGTACTTGGTCCACAGAAAATTCTGAAAACCTCTCCTTGTCCTGACATATAATATTGTAAATCTGGGATTTCGTAAATTTTGGGTCACCTGGAATTTCGTGTCTGTTTAACCAGTTGATCCTTTTCTGTTTAATGGTGTTTGAATTACGAGAGTTTTTCAACAAATTTGTTGTGATAGGGTGCGTTGTCGAAAACTAGAACAGAATCACTTGGTACATTTGGGATTAAATGATTAACCAGTCATTGATCATAGTTATCATTATTCATTTCCTTGTGATGATCACCAGTAGTGTCCGTGGATTTATACATTAAAAAAATGGCTCCAGGTATAAAGCCTTTTTTGTTCCCCGTATGAACAACTATCAAAGATTGACCTTTTGAAATTGGCCTTTTACCCTTTTGTTCTTATCATCACTCCAAGTTCTTCTTTTAGTGTGGGATGTATGTATGTAAGACTCATCCATGTAGATTATATTTTTAACTGTTTCGCGAAATTTGCATATTTTGTCGAGGCGTTCAATTCGTTTGAGACTTACATCGTGCTTTTCCATAAGAACTTTTCGATTTCTATTTTAGTGTACCGAAATCCCATCTCATGAAGTGTTTTTCTCAATGTCTTTTCAGACCCATTGTATTTAATAGTTTCAGATGATTTCGCTTTTAATGATTTTATTGTCAGCAGTTCATTAAATCGTAATTGAAAATCGTACACCATTCTTCAAACAACATCATAATCAAAATCGTCCATATCTAAACGAAATTGATTTTTTTTTATTTCCCATTTTTCGGAGAGCTGAATATAATTGCAGTGGAAGGTGTTACTACTACTAACTTCTTTTAATATATTGTTATAAGTTCTTCTTGTGCAAGTACCACTGGAATTTATTGTTATAAATTCCAGTGGTACTTGCAACTTGCTCTTAAACTTTCTTAAGATAATTACTTACATTTTCATTACCTTTTTTTTAAAAATCTGTCGATTTCGTTTACAAAATATTTATAAACATTGTAGATAATTTCATGTGACTGACCTCGTAAAGGTTTACCTCTTTTCCCTAAAGATGCCATCATACAATTTTAAATTATTTAAAGTTGGGGGTTTTAACGACTCTGTATTATATATTTTGGACTGAATGCAACCGCACTCCACTGCTATTGAGCAAGGACTGACAAACGTCACATAGCCAGTGTGCGACAGAGATAACGTTCTATGAAGTCGAAATTAGCCGATGGTCTTTTTCTAAAGGTCGATGTCTGTCAGGTATTGTAGTGCTATATGATAAGGTCATACAAATAGCATATTATATATTACATTCCTCTTCCTTTGATTTTTTTTGTTATTATTTCGTATTTCACTGTAATTTCTAAAGTAAGTGTCCTTATTTCAATATCGATTTTTTTTAGTTCACAGTGTAGGAACTGCCACAACTTTTTTAAAAACAGTATACATTCTTTTGCTGTTTTTGTCAAATTTACCTACTATTTTTGGACTATTTGTTAAATTGATCTTATTAGTTATGGACATTAGTTAAACAAGCTATATATATTTACCTATTTTTCTTCATCCTTTTTTTTTATTTAATAAAAAATGTATCACTAGCTGTCTAAGGTAAGGTCAAGCCATTGCTTGTCTACTATCCTGTCTCAAAATCCTATGTATGTCACTCTTATATTGATTTATAAAAGTGTTTTGAAAGCACTATAGTTATTCTGTTCATAATTTGTGAATTTTCTTTATAGAGATGGCTGTGAACATTACGCGCCAAATTCAGATGATGAAGAAGAATCTGATCTGGTCAATTCATTCCCTGGAATGAATGAAAGCGATGATTTTATGGAAACTGGTCAATGCTCGTATGAAACTGAAGACATAATAAATATGTGTGATACTATAAGAAAAGATGATTTGAGTTATCCGACTCAATGCGCTATAGTTAATAAAATGCATAAAGGCAGATCAGTAGCTTATGTCGCGAAACTGTTTAACTTGACTCCTGAATTGGTCCATGAAGTTTGGGAGGAGAGGGACAAATATGTGTTCCCAAAAAAGATAGGCAGAAAATCCACCAGATACATGAACAGTATATTGGATTCAAAGATTCTGGAATGGTTTTACAATCAGAAGGCTAACAATTTGCCCGTTACAGGGAAAATGTTGATAAACATTGCTGAAGAGTTTGCGAGAGAATGTGGTTTTGTGGTTTTCAATGGTAACGTGAAATGGTTGGACAGGTTTAAAACCCGACACAAGATATCTTTACGAGGCGCGCCAGTCAGAAGAGAAAATGTCAGGCCGGCAAACGAGGCGAAATGGAAGGATCAGTTCTTTAATGAAGTATGGTCTGAAGTTAGAAGTGGTTTCGCCGATGAAGACATCTACACAGCCGACGAAGTGGGTCTATTCTATAATACGTCGAACGGTAGGATCAGGAAGCAAGTTGGTAAGAAGTTTATACATGGCCATTGTAAAGATAGATTGTCGATACTAATGTGCACAAACATAACTGGGAATGATAAAAAGAAACTCATTGTCTGTGGTTCGGAAGATCCGTTGCTGCATTCATATAGGAATGTAGACACTTTGCCAGTCATATATATCAGACATCCCAGTGCTCACTTCACTACGATAATGTTTGAAGATTTTATAAGGGAGTGGGATATGAAGTTGCAGACAGACGAGAGGAGAGTGATTCTTATATTGGACAGAGCATCGATACACAGTAAATTGGCTACATCTAATTTAAAGTTGGTTTTTGTGCCGTGGAAGGCATCAGTAGGGTTGATGCCCATCAAGAATGGGATTTTTAACAGGTTTCGAAATGAATTCCGCAGGTTGATCTTGCAGGAGAAAGTCATGAATGTGATGAGAGGTTTCGACAGGTACAATACCTGTTTAGAAGCTCTGGAGATGTTGGCAAAAGCATGGAACAGAGTACCTTGTGAACTCATAATGCGGAGTTTTGAAATTACTGGCTACGAGGTGGTGAACAAATATACCTGCAGTCAGGTCAGAACGCCTAACGTTAGCGATGACGATGATGAAATGATGAGCAAATGGTTGGGGAATTACGATGTTGAAAGTTATTACAGCGACCTGCAGAATTTGGATTTGTATCTGACGGTCGATGAAGAACTGCTGACAGCTCAAGGCACTAACAGTTCGGTCTTCGGAGGTAGTCACAGGCAGAAAGAACCTTTGATGGACTTCGAGCAATACAGACAAGAGATATTGCCCATAGCGACCGAAAAGCCGTCTAGTTCTGAAAGAGAGTGCTATATATTAAAAGCCAACGCTTTAGAAGATTTGGAATTGGTCAGACAGTATTTGCAGTACAATGATACTTCGTACGAGATGTACAAGTGCTTTATGGATGTAGAAAAGTTTTTGCTGAAAAATCCTATAAATTGTAATTTAGATGTAACAAATCAATGATCAATGTCTAATTTGAACAAGGGGAGCTATACAGTTGGTTAGGTTGGTATTTTGATATAACTATCTAAGCTAATGTGATGTTTTGTAAAATTCTCGTAAAATTTATTTTAGTTCTTTGTTTCAATAACAGTTTTTATTTTTTTTTCTTTTGTAGTAGTTAAAATAAATTATTAAAATAATATAAGATCGATAGAGGAAATTGCGGCATATAAATTTAAGAGCTTGTGTCATTAGTCTATTTACACAAACTCACTAATTAAAAATGTAACATTCAAGTGAGATTCAACTAATATTTATTATATTGCAATAGGGCTAATGTGCCAAGGGTGCTTTTTAAATTTTATAATCTAATCACAAACAATATTTGTGTCTTTTGACAAATTTACACCTGAATTGGCTAAGTGCGTCTGGTAAAATGATTTTAAAAAGTTTATAGACTAGACTGCTAATATACACATAAGCGGACGCAACGAGGCAAATCAGAAACAATAGCCGATTCTCTCGCGCGCTTGTTTTGCTCTACACAACATGCTACAGGAAGGCACTAAGTATTTACTCGAAACATTAAGTGTGTGTATTATGTAGTACAGAAGGATCTACCCATATCCAGGTACTGGGTGGTACAGTACAACGCACGAAACTCTGCTGTTCTGAAGTGTCTGCAAATGATATAATGCACAGGTTCAACGCTCCCCGTCCCTTCCTCCTTCTCTGCCGCGTTCCTATTTTACGCTTTCGTGATAAACTCCACAGCGACAGAGTTTCGTGCGTTGTACTGTACGTCCTTGTCTATGTGTCGTTATAACTTCGGGACCTATTGTCACTTTCGTCTTTTTAAGTTTCACCTGGAGCTTTGGAGCTTTTCACCTGGTTTGATAGTGCTTGCGATAAATTTTCAAAGTTTATCTCACAGGTTCTAACAATTTGATTTTCTAAAAGTTCAATGTTTTTAAATAGTTGATTTGGGGTTGACAATCTGTTTGCGAAGTTATTTGAAATTGTTGATTATTCATTCATTTGTGCTTTGCAGAATATTTTCTTAATACACAGTTAATATTGATTTCAAGGCGTTTGAAGTTAATTTGAATAATGTTAGGTGCTGCTAAGCATTCTTTAAACCTCTTTAAGTGTTCTGGATCATATCGGTCTTCAGCAATAGCAGGTTTTCTAAACAGATATATACCTCCTTTAAAATACTATTTCTTATTGTTTTAGGGTCCAATTCTTCTCATATCTCACCAATAATTTCACTCGAAACTTTTTTCAGTAGGTTTTGCCTTACGTGCAGTCTGCCACTTAACAAGCTTTCTGTCCTAGTTATCCTTCAGGAATTTGAAGACTGCAGCAATCCATTTGAATGAGGAGGCAGTTTCAAGATCTCGATACTAAATTGTCGCGTCTTTTCTATCAACGACGTTGAATATGCTTAGAATGGCCATCATATAATGCAGGTGTCAGTTTTTTTTGGTGTAACTAGTGACAAGAAAAGTTCGATAAAAATCTTTCAAAGATATCTGCTTCCATCCAACCTTTCTTTGTTGCAGCATATGCTGCATTGGTACAACTTGATGTCCATTCGTTTCACACGTATTTTCTTTGTTAAATCATGAATGGCGAAAGTTTCCCTTTCGCATTATAGGTATATACAATACGGGTATTCTTTCGCCCAAGAGAACATATGGTTTGAATTCATGAAAAACCATTTGCTTCAACTGTTTTTGTTTGTTTTTGGGTCATGGAAGAAACCCATCTCATCCATCTTCTAAATGTGATTTAGTTTGTCAACTATTTTTAGGTATTTTTTGACTTTTTTTCAATAGTGAAATAGAAATTGTCTTCAGTGATTAATGAATCAGATGCTATTTCCCTCGCCTATTCAACAGTTTTACTGTATATTACTGTTTCACAACACACAAATGACTTATCGAGTAAAGCATCTACTAGAAAATTGTCAAAATTACACGTAATTGCATATTTTGATTTTCTTTTTGACATGATTTGTAGAATTTGTAACGTTCCTCTACCATTAACTTTTCCGGTACAAAATGAGTTAACATCACAGCTTCTAAATTTTCATATGATTTGGGCATATGGGGTATATTTAACTTTTTACTGTTGTATTAGACCTCAGGTCTTATAAGTCAGCAACAAGGGGGATATTGTTTTCTCTTGGAGTATCATTTACTGTAAATAGCTGTTCTGTGCCTTTAATATATGATTCAACACCATTCCCTAATTTTAACTCTTCAAAAGAATTTTTTTTCGTGCTCCTTGTCAGCTTATATTTGGGATAAGAAAACAGAGTATACCACAGTTCCAGTACGTAAACTTTTATATTAACACGCAATACACAGTATCGGAGACTTTCCATAGTAATAATCATAGACTAATCATATTCACAAAAACCATATACTAAAAATATACGACACTAACTCTATCAAGTTTTCACCCGCCTTCTCACTCCATTTTTCTCCCTCGATTCTTACCTTCCTTGCTCAGTATTCCCTTTCCAAACAAAGTGAGAAATGTGGCTGATAAAATTGGTTAAACAAATGTTGAGTTATCTTTACTATACTAATATATAAAGAGGAAAGAGTTGTATTTTTGTATGTTTGTAATGAAGAAACTCAAGAACTACTAGACCGATTTTAAAACCTATTTCACCATTAGGATGCTACATTACCCCTGAGTAACATAGGCTATATTTGTTCTAGAAAAAAAAAAATAGGGATACTTATTAAAACTTCAATAATGTAACCCAAAATGTAAAAAAAGTAGCCAAAAAATGTCTTTCTTCACATGCACCGCTGAAACTATTGATAGAACAAATAAAATGTTGTACAATATTAAAGTACATATGAATATCTACAAAAACCTTCGCGATACCATATGTCCAACTATTGTAGTTATGTCACTTAACTACTTTTTTTTAATATTAATAAAATCAGTTTCAAATCATATTTTATATTAAAAGTTGATAGAAATGCCGACCAAACTCAGACCATGTTATCCATACCTTTGTATTAATCCTTATCCAAATAAATCATTTGGTATTGAAGACTGTTTCAATACTTATTGATAGCTTTTTGAATTATTACTACATTATTATTACATGAACAGCTTACATTGCTATTTCGACATCAATGAAAATTAGCTTAAAGATTGAAGTCTTTGTTTTGAAAATATTGAAAACTTGAACAAAATGAGTCATGGATGCTTTAATTCCATATTTTTAAGTGATTGAAAGTACTTAATTTTAATCTGTGTTTATCACAAAATGTTAAAAAAAATTGTAAAAAAATACAATAAATATCTACAAAATTAAATTACTTAAACCATATGTAAATGTAAAAAAATGTAAACAATAAGATCAAGCAAAAGAAATTGAAACCCCTTAAAAATGAAATATTTAAGTACATAAAACTAAAAAAATAATTTGAATAGAATGCAAAAACCAAAAATAACTTTGAGAATGAAAATAAGTTTATGGATAAAAATATAAATTTATATGCAAAATATAAATAGTAATGTGAAACAAAACACTATCTTCTACATAAAGATATATTAACTCTACATTTATCCCAAAATGTTGGAAAAAAATAAATGTCCACCCGTGCAAAGCCGGGCCGCTGGTAAGAAAATAAACAGTCACAAATCTAATGAAATTGGTTTCAAATTATATTTTTTTTTATTAAATTTTGAAAAATAAAAATGTAGGTCATTCTTAGAAGCTAGATCATCCTCAAATTATTGGGTTAGAGAAGTATTATCAATAGATAATTATAATATGTCAAATTATTATAGGTGTTTCTATAGGTCTTTCTTTCTAAAATTTTTTACTTTACATGTATATCTGTGGCTTAATCAGGTTAGGCTAAAGTCTGTGCTTAAAATTTACAATCATGTTAAAAAACGCTTCACATTTCATCTTTTTGGTGATATAGAAATCAATCATTGAGAAGAAATTATTTAAAACAGCAAAAATCGTCGATATCTATTATTTAGCTTATAAAAATTAATTGCAAAGGCTGACAGATGGAAATAGTAATTCCGTTTTATACTACCTACAAATGGTTGGTTGAGGGCTGGGGGGGAATCATTTCTATAAAGTAATTTTTGGTGAGTCCATAAGCAATTGTGATGTAGCGTAATAAGGGAAGATTACTTAAAGTGTATAATTTTTTCGATTCATAGACGTATATGTGAACATATAATATTTTATCGCGCTACCATAATTCACTCTCTTAATTGAACGCATTATAAGGATGAAGAGACGCGTCTGTTCTGTTGTGTTAACGAGTTAATTGTTGTTGATAATTTAAAGACAATAACAAGCGACAACAAGAAAACTATTCAATCTTGATGAATTATTTGACGTCTCATTGCAATATAAACATCTCTCTTTTGATAAGATAATATTGGGTCAAATCCCACACTTAAGCCCAATACGTGTTAGGGAAATCCGCACTTGGTTAAGATATGGTGAACAGTTCACCGTTATATGTGTTTAATAATGATTTTTCATTCGCCTTCAGCGTGTCATAGGTAATGTCTATTTCAGTTTACACATGACAAAGCGATGGAGGCTTACCGAGTTTCCCATGGAGTAAGTGGATGCACTAATCACATTGGCTGTGGATTCTCAAACTTTAGCCTAACCTTGTTATGTAGTTTAATCATTACTCTGCTAAAGCATACTAATGACAATTTCTTTATTTCAGATTGAAGCTCTTGGAAATCGAGGTTTTCATGGGCGCTGGTCTCAAGCTGGTTGAGAGCCGAGCCGTCGTGATCGTGGTAGCGAGATCTCTTATTTGATTTGTATGCAGGGGTTGTATGTCTGCCATCTTTAGATTTGATGTCTGTGGAGAACCGTAGTTAGCCTACCGTTGCCCATGTAGTGGTATGTGTACTCAAATTTAACCAGTCCTGTATTATCTTATTTATCGTTCAAGTACTACTATTATGAGAAGAAATAATGTGGAAGTTAAAAAGTTTTTCTAAATACTCCCTCGCAGATGTCGTCAGTTCATATCATACAAATATTAACAAAATATGTTAATTTAAAGTATTAAATATCGTTGCATGTGTTAGGTAGTTTACAAAAAAAAAAAATTGAATATATTGTAGAATGTCCCATAAGATAGAAAAAAAGTATATGTACATTTATAATGTAATCAAGTACATTTTTTATTAGCACAATGTGCAGTTTATATATTAAATGTTACCATTATTGAAAGTTTTTGGATTCCTTATAGCACTATATATATTTTATCAAATTTTTGTTTCTGTAATGGACAATGGTTATATTTTCTGTAGTTCGATGGATATATTTGTGTAAGTTTACAGATATCACGATATTATCTTATAAAAAAAACCAGCCAAGAACATGTCGGATCATGTTCACTGTATGGTTTCGAAGACGTTAGTACAAAAAAATGCACTACAGATGAAAAACTACATTTTTACATTTTATTTCCTGCTCAGGATAGTTGAAGCACTTTAGTGGCCTATAAGTAGAGAAGATATGTCGACTGTTACTTTTAAACTAGTGTAAACTAAAGTACACCAGTAAAATAGTGTATTTTCATGGCACTTATGTCCTTTTGTTGAGAAGTGCAGTTTTTCGGCAATAACTCAAAAATGGTATATCCGCTCACGTTCAAAATAATTTTCGTTGAAAGTATTTATTGAGAATTACCCTAGTAATTATTTTCATATGTTTCGGACATACGGTTTAAAAAATAAAGGGGGCGGAATTGACACAATTTATGCTACTTTCAAAGCAATTATTTTCAAAATATTCAATTGATGTAAACAATTGCTTAGAAACCTTAAAGTGTTTTAAAAGAATTTCTCAAAATGGGTCACACACCTCGATGTCTTCTGAAAAATATTTCTTCCTCTTTTGTTAAGTGTATGGAGTGCCCCCCTACAAATACTTATTTTTGTTATTTAACTACCAAACTAAGTAGCGGCTTATAAAAAACACCTACACTCCAAATTTCATCAACATACATCCTACAGTTTTTGAGTAAAAGACATTAGAAAACATAGCTAATCAAATATTAACATGGTGGTTTTATTCGGTACGTTTTAAATAAATCTTTTAAATGTTGAATTCCAATAATTTTAATCGAGTCACTGATCATATTTGGTCGGCGACGTATAATATGTAGGCTACACATTAGGGTGCTTCTTAAGAGGTAAAAAAATTTTTTTTTTCATTTTGATGTGTGTCACCCTTTTATTCTGTTCTATGATGCATAAAACTAATGTGTAATTTTTATTTAATTTTTAAAGTAATATTTAGAGGTCGCTACCAGCGAATGAAAATAAAAAAAATAGTATTATAGGAAATTCTTTAATGACGTAATAAAAAACAAGCTTATACAAATTATGTAACTGTTAGTATAACAAAAAAAACAGCTTATGCTAATAATGTAGATTTTTTCGTATCAGGATACATTTGCCTGAATTTTTTTACAACCAAAAGAAGGAATTGTTTTTGTTCTTCGTCTGAAGTAATTATTTTATTAAATTCCTCAATCAATGCGACACCGCGTTCCGCAATATCGTTCACCACTCTCATAGAACGCACTATTTCTCTAGAAGCCTTGTAGTCTTCATCTTCTTCCCAAAGACGAGGTTCTTTTTGTAGAAATGTAGACGGAATTCCCAGGATTGTAAAAAATCTTAAGGTGTTGCTGTTTACGAAATTCTCAATACTTTTTTCTTCGATGTGACTAATATCCAAGGTGATTCGCTTTGGGCTATATTCTGAACCTTCTTCACTCAGGGCAATTACCATTTTTTGTTTGCATTCAATCGAAATTTCGTCATCGAAAAAAGCAAACGCAACAAGTTCTTCAGAAAGATACCATAAATGCCCCAGAAATTTCGTTAAAGCTTTTGGATATGGCTTTATTTATATTTTCGAATTTCTTGAGATTATTTAATAGCCATAAGTCATTCCTTGGCGCTGAAGTTGCCAAGGGAGCTTGGTACCAGCATCTTATATAAATCATAACTACAAAAACACAAACTTCAGTAATGGCTTTGAGTTCTCTTTGTCATTTTAAACTGGTCTCGGAACATAAAAGTTTAAGGCAATAAATTGCTTTTGCCATCCACCGAGCGCGATGAAGACCTGCTGGAGCTCTAAATGATATCCCTTTATTAGGAACACCTCCCAAAAATATTATTGTCAGTGTCAAAGTTCCTTGTAATCGTCACGTGGTTGATAATCATTTAACTGCTTTTTGCAAATGAAATTGTACTGTCTGCTATATTTTGTACGTATCTTAAAGCGTCGGGATCTGAAGAAACTATACTGAACTTACGCTGGTCAATGCTAGGCCAAGCAGATCTAAATCGTTTGAAGATAAGTATTTCTGGTCCACTTGAAGGGCCTAGTGCTTGAACTACAACTGCTTCTAGCACTATTTCCATTATATGGTGACGACAGGCCAACCATAGAGCATCTTTTCTATCTTCTGTTCTAATAAAATGCAAGCACCTGCTCTTAAACCTGTATTGACCGCAGTGGTGTCGAAGCAAAAACATTTGATTTTGTCGCCCAAGTTCCAAGAAACAATAGTGTCATAAACAGCTGAAGCACACGCCTCCCCAGTTCCATGACTGAGTTTTGGGACAGCCAAAAGTTGATCTACACCTTGTCCTGACACTAAAATAGAAGGCGATCCACTGTTTTGTGTCCTGTTATGTCTTCGATCAGTTTGCCGTCCCAATGAACAGTAAGAGGCGTATTTGGCTGAAATTCTTTTTTTAGGGATTCCGCTACCCTTTTCCTTTGCTTCATACGTTGGCGACGAACTGAAGACGAATTTATATTGTACTTTGATGGATCGGTACCTGCACTTTTTAGCGTAGATGTCAAAACAACAGTTGCTTTTCTGTCACTAAGTTTAGCAAAATCGAGGCTTGCAGATAAGCGTTCATCAAAGATGTTCTTTCTGCCGCGTTTTCTTTTAGGTGGGACTTCTAAATTTGCCGTTGAAGGTCCCGCCTTTACTGAAATTTCTGACGTCGAACTTTTACACTCATAATCACTACTGCTGGGCGAAGAAGACAGTATCAATTTTTCTCGCAGGGATTCAGAGTAACTTTTTTCTCGATGTAAACTACGTTGAAAGCGAGCGTTTTTCTCCTCTTTTCTCGCAATTTTTTTCGAATATTCTTTGTCCACTCCACCTATAGTGCCAGGGCGTTCTCTTTTTCTTTGCGCAATCAAAAATAGTTTATCTTCTTCGATGGTAATCTTATTTAGAGCATCAGCGTGAGCTATGTCAAACAGGTATTCCAAATTATCTTGCACTCCTTTTCTTTATTCCGTAGACCTTCAGAACGTTTAACTTTATTTTCCTTATTTTTTTCAACTTTTGCCACTCATTAAACTTGTTTTCTATCTTCTTTATAACATCTTTCTTTAACTTAGTTGAATTCTGCTCGTTCCCACAATGATATGACGTCACTAGCAGCAGAATTGGCCGAATTGCGATTTGTTTGCTTCTTTACGATTTTATAGTGAAAGAATAAACACAACACTTCTTTGTTGTTGGTAATTTGCTTTGAATTAAGTGGTCAGACGTTTGTCCAACTAACCAAACATTTGTTTTGTTTCTAGTCAACAAAAGTGAACTAGACGTGGACGCCATGATATAACAAAACGCGGTACGGGTCAAAACACAACGGAACGTGCACTCTCTGTCACAGCATATATGTCACTGCTCGCCTAATCCAGTTGTGACTGGAATGCGGAGGGGTAGAGGGTGGGTACGAGTGTCCTTGTATTGGACAATGCGACAAAGAGTTGCTTTCCTATGTTTTATTATTGTAAACAATGTTTATAACTGATATGCACACAATGAGCTGCAAACTATAATTTTACGATTTTTCAAACTTTGACAGTAGGTAGCGACCCTAAAATTCAATCTAAAAATTAAATAAAAATGTGAGTTCGTTTTGTAGATGATAGAAGCGAATGACGGCTGACGCAGTAATTTTCAAAATCGAAAAATAAGAAGCACCCTACTACACATGCCACAATTTTGTCAACAAAAAGGCAACAATGTTAGAACAAATACAATGTAGTTTACAGTAAACATCATAGATGACGCTGTTGTAACTACTTGATTGTGCTGTTAATTAATTTCACATAACTACATAACTGAAAATATCAAACTAGTACTGTCTTCATTGAAATGATTTTACAATAATGTAAAACACAACTGGGCATGTTGACTGTTGGAAATAATGAAGATTATGTAGTAAATATAAAATTCCTTTTAATTGGAATATTACTACAAATTTATGCAGCCTTATTATTTTGGCGCTTGTATGCTTTATTAAAACTTATTAAATCACTATATTCAGGGAGAATATAGTGATTTTACAATATTAAATCATATCAAAAATATCTAATTTGTAGGTAATGAAATTACACTTGAAATCGTCGTTCAACGCATCAATCAATGAACACTTCTATTCACATAGTATATTGTGACTAGTGCGCGACACAAAGCTTTTCAATTTATATTTTCTAGATACAATTGCAACATTCACTATTGGATATTCTATCCCTTAGTTGCTAGCGTTCATGGGCGGCGGCGATCACTCACTCTCTGTGGTGATTCATGTAATCATTTGCCCTCTTAGAAATACTACTAAAAAACTCACCATTCAAATTTAATCGTTTGATGGATTATTAAAAAAAAATATGAAATAACTGTTGGGAGTTGGAAATATATACGCAATCTAAATAATCGGGCAAGCAATGACTTTTTGTTTATAAAAATGAGAATGCGCTTATATGGATGTCATGACTGAGAAAATATTAAATAATATATGAATACGGTAATTCCTAATGGCAAAACTATTGAATTTTATATCACTCCCTCTCTCCCTCCTTCCTCTTCCAACAGATATTCTTTTCCTTACCAAGAGGCTGGCAACACGCCGGTGGCTTCTCTGAGGTTGCCAGTGTTCATGGCTGACGGTGACGCTTCTTAGTGGCTCATATTTTCAAAAAAAAATGATCATTAACTGTTTTCTAATAATTCACTAAAACGCAACCAGGTAAAATGGGTGTATTATATGAATTAGCAACAGAGGTTTTGGATTTATTGGAGTTATGACCCTCTGGACTTGGTCCGGAGATCCACATATACAGAATGTGCCTCAACTATGTGCTCAACTTTGACTCAAAGGTTGCATCTGTCCCTGATCACAGCTTGTTAAGCAGTTATAGCAATAGACTACAATGCTTAGTAGATTTAGTCACAAAGTATGTCTATGATATATTTACCTTTTACAAAATATAATTGCATGTAAGCTGTAAAAATCTGGTATTTGTTCGAGTTTTATTTTGTTATGACTAGGTATGAAAGTTTTAAATTTTTGCTATGAAAACGTGTGGAGATTTATATGTTACAAAGTGTGCAATATTTTTTAGTTGATTAAGGAGTTTTGAAAATTTATTTATAAAAAAGAAATGATCTCACTATGTTTTGTTATATTTTTGAATTTAAATAACCGTCTATTTTTCAATTAACCACGCATTTTGGTTAAGTACCGGTTTTAGGGCGTGGGATGCCCCATATAAGTGGTAAGGATGTTTTTTTGTTTCTACTCAGTAACCTTCACTTCTAAATGTTTTTAGTAAATATATATTTAATATGTAATTAGTCTATATAACTTTATATGTATCTTGCATAATTAAGAAGTTCTAAATAAGAGTAATGAAAATAAAATGGATACAAAATTAATGCACTCTTTAATTATTTTTTCTATTTTGTAGTCTAAGTGAAAATTGTATCAATATAAGGGATGTTTGAAAATACAGACAGACAAACAGTAATATATGTTGTAATGATGAACTTTATCAGTATATTAGAACGGGGAAAAGCTTTTTCGTATATCGTATTATTTCGTATGATTATTTATATAATCATTTTATAAGTAAAATGATTATATTTTAAAAGTAATTTTATAACTATAATTATATAAATAAAGTATTTTAATTTTATAAGTAAAAAAATATGGTAAAAAGGTAAGCAAACTCTATAGACTAGTGAAATCTGGATTAACTCGCAATAGGTCGATGCTGTGTGCATGGTGGGATTAGCAGAACATTAGTAATTCTGAGCTTTTACCGCCTGGTAAACCCATCAATTTGATCTCTACTCAACGGCTGATGAGATTCAAACAAGAAACAGAGAAAAAGTCTGGAATTGATCAATAGCAAGGTATGATTTTTCACTATGATAATGCCAGACCACACGTCTTTAGCCACCAGCAAATATTCAGAGAGTTTGGTTGGGAAGTGTTAATGCACGCACCTTATAGCTCAGACTTTGCATTCTCAGATTTTCACCTGTTTCGGTCTCTTCAAAATTCTTTAGGTAGTGTTAGCTAAATATTTAGAAAGGACTGTCTAAACTATTCTTCGCAGTTTTTTGATCAAAAATACCAAAATTTCTACAGCTATGGGATTACGTCATTACCTACAAAATAGCAACAAGTTGTTGAACAAAATGGAATATATCGTATGGAATCGATCATGCATCCTTCCGCAAATATCCATAATCTTTTTTAGAACAACTTTGCCAAAGAAACCATAGTCGTTGAAGTAGCAATTTCTGAAAAAAATAGCTTAGAATGTGTTCTATAAATGTCCAATCTTGCGACCTTGCTGAATATCTGTCATGCCGCGTTCACGAAGTGTGGGACAGTTACGCCCTGATGATCGTGTGTGTTGCCGCGTCTCCCTTGCTAATTCCCGCTGCGCGCGGTTGTTGACCTTCCAAGGAACTTTAGGTATTTTGTTATAAGTGTTACGTTTATAATATTGACGTTTTTGAACTAAGAGTGTGTATGTTATTAAAATTGAAATGTTTTATAACACTACTATTTAATATGCAAACGTGATTTATTATTGGGGAGTTTGCAGAGGTGACATTGTTGCGGCTCTAAAACTTTATAGTGAAACTTTACCCTGACAGTCAACAACATGCGAGTTCACAAGCAATATTGCATGCTATGTATCGTTTACGCGATAATTTGTCTTAGTTTGCCTTGTGTATTTATAGGCTAGTGGAATACTTATGGAAAACCAGAAACTAATGTAATAATACCTTCAACAACCTTTACATCACTGGCAACATTAAATGTTATTTGTAGGTAAAAGACTAAATAGATTGTTTAAAAATAATACATCGTATAGTCCGAGCACGGAGCAAAATTCGAGTTAGTCACGTGCCCCGTCACATCTCATCGTGTGGCAGCGGCGTGGGGCTCTCGCGTTTGCTGTTTGACCGAGTATTCAGAAGGTTTGGGTCTATATTATTCATAAGTATATTTTCAATGATATATTTTTGTTATAGTCACTTTGGAAAAGTTGTTCTAAAAAGAAGGAGATTATGAATATTTGCGAAAAGATGCATGATCGATTCCATCGCTTATATTATAAATATATGCAAATAAATTTTAATGGAAAATTATCTTATATATATAAAATACAAAAACACTTTTTTCTCGACCTTTATATTTCTAAATAATTAGTTTACAATAATCGTTAAAAAAAATCAATATTGCATTCATTTTTTATATATTTCTCGTTAGTAGGACCGCGCTCAGGTAAAAAGTTTTTTTATCGTCCGTTTTTATGGTGGGTATGTTTCAAACAGAGCGTTTTATTGTTTGTAAGTTTTAAGCCTGTAAGAGACTATACTAAAAGGTAAAGAATTGTATATATTTGTTGTTTGCTTTGAGAACAAAAAATAAAAAAATGAGTGTATTCAAGAAAAGGCCAGTTTCAAAACTAAATTTATACGTAATGAAATGTATTTATACTTCTGAAAACTTAAGATATTGCATTAAGAATGGAATACATAGTCTATATAAAAAAAAAAATCATGAAAACGGTAAACTTTACATTCAAAACTTTTGCAGTACAGCTTCAGTTCATGGAAAACTATGAAATTATAGAAAATCGTGATATGTGCATTTCAAATTATTTATTTTTTTGGCATTGGCATTTGGCATTATTTATTACTTTGCAATTGGTTTTAATTTAAAAAAAAACACATTTTATTTGTTTTAATTATACATTTTTTTTACAAATGACAACTTTATTTTGTATATAATACGTATCACGAAATCAATTAGCAAATAAACACTTAATTTAAAAGCAAATGACAAATAAAATTACATAGTCATATTTCATATAAAAAAAAAATAGACGAGTTTTAATTCTTTTTTTGTAAATTTAAATTTTAATAACGATAATTCGAAATAACTAAACAGTAAATTGAGAGATAAATTGAATTATGAAATAGTATTCAATAATTAAATGTATGTGAAAAACGAAACATGCACACACTATATACTGACATAATGCTGCACACCTTTATAATTTACAGTGACATTCAATAGAGGAATGTTGCTATTACAGACATGTTTTTTTGAATTTTCTGAAGAAAACTATAACTGTCAGTGTCAAATGTCAATTAATGTCAATACTTATCAATCGTTCTATGATAACTGTTAAAAAAGGGCAAGAAGCGGCTTTTATCGCTGCCTAATCTTTTAGAAAAATTGAGGAAACTTACCAAACAATTCTAGGATTAAAAGGTGTATAGTAACTGTTCGTAAAACTAGACAGATGTAGCTTTTTTGCATTTATTGTAATATCATAACGTACAATATGAATGTACCTGTTTATTATCCAATGTATAACCTATTTGAAAAGTAATACAATAAAATTAATTTTATTGTATTAATGGTCTAATGTAGTGTTATGATTGTTAAAATCAATAATCATTTATACGAATATGTACATAATATACCACTATTTACATTTAAAATTAAATAATGTTTTCATATAATCTGGTTTGGGTACCTTTCAATAATTCTGTGCAGATTAGAATTACAATCTAAATAACAAAGTTGAGTGTAACCTTGTTCATAATCATTTCCTTTTTTACTATACAACACCTGTAAGCATCAAAATATTTGATGATGGTAGAGTGTTTATTTTCATATTTTTTGGTGCCCTTCTATGTTTAATCTTTTTCTTACGTGATGACGTTTTAATTTATTTTAATAAATAAATTACTCCAAAACACTCGGTTACCAATTGAACAAATAAAATTGTTAAATATGGCTTAATATTGATAAATATATTCTTGTTTATTGATTGAAATATGTCAATCTTTAAGGGCGACTTATATTTGGAATTGATTTTTCTCATTATCAGTTAGAACATATTAGATTTTATAGTTTGACTTTAGCATCCCTTTTATGTTGGTACGAATTTCTGTGGATTATGCATGTAGTGATAAAATAATTAATTTACTTTAAATCCAGTAAAATGTCAATTTACAATATTTGTTATATAACAGTCATAGGGAAAGAAAACATCTCTGGTGGGCTGTCATAATTCCTTGCCTAACTCTTTGTGCTGGGTATACACAGTGAACAATAGAGATAACTATACTCTAGACAGATTAAAAAAAATCAACTATATATTTTTTTAAATTCCCTCTTAAATAGTGTCAGGGAGATGAAAGTTTACGGTTAAAAGCGGATCTTTTAATATTCATATTTAGAGCTTACTCATTGCTTATTTATATTGTTCATATAAATAATATGGGAATAATTATTTTTCAAAATGAGGATTTTAGATTCTAATGATCAAAATATATAAGGTATTGAATGCTCTATGAAAAGTGCCTGTTATCATTTTCAAAAGTTGTCAGCTTGGACAACTTTTGAAGCTACTTGTCCAAAAGCTGTCCAAGCTAAAATTTAAATATATGGTAAATTATATTTTATTCCCCAGTTTCCAGCAAAGTGACTAAGTTTATCACTAGATATCATGAAATCATTCTTAGAAATTTTAAAATTTGTGATTTCCTGTAAAGAGCTATTGAAGAAAATTTTTGAGTTTAAAGAGAAAAAAAATGTTATGTATGTTTATTGAAAAAAAATAAGAGATGTATTTTTTGAACTCATCTATCATATACATATCTACTTCACTTTAACATTTATGTAGGCTGGTCACCTGAGTAGAGGTCAATGCAACACAATGTAGGGTATGTCTGAAAAACAGTTATTTTATCTGATTTTGTGGACAGGAGTAATTTGTCAGCACTAGCGAACATATGAAATGTAATGTGTTATTGTAATTGAAGTTTTAATTCCACAGGATAATATCTAAAGAAATAATAAAATTGTAATGGGCTCCATTGTAAATTTATTATGTCAGTAGCTGATGAGAAAATAAAAAAAAATAGTATTCATTATTTTTCATAGGTAAAATTACTTAAAACTAATTTATTAGTTCAGGTTTCATAAACAACGTATAAATAGCATACGTATAATAAATATTGATCCGGGCAAGATATATTATGTATATAAATTTTATATATATAACATTGGTGTCTCGAAAATGGCATTAATAATTTTGGTATCAATTTTTATTTTAATAAAGTATTGCTTTTCAAGTCGAGTTATCTATGTAGGTAGGGTTGCCAGTTCGCCAAACCAAATAGCCGGACAGACAGCCAGTTTGGCGGGACATTTAGGGCAAAAGGCCAGACATCCTACATTATTGAGGATTTTGTGTCTCAGTATTATTAATAAAAATCCGGACACTTTATTTTGGTAGGACACGCAATCAAAAAGCCTAAGTCCGGCTTTATCCGGATGCCTGGCAACCCTATATATTCTGGAAAAAAATGAGAATTTTTTCTATTCAAAACAGTTTGTGCCATCTCAAACATTTTTGAGGTAACTTAATAACATTGTTGCTATATTATTGTTTCACAATAACAAATAGAACTATATTACTTATATGGCACTATAGGTATATGTTATTTACTTACTATTATTATATTTATTGTTCGAAATGAACAAGTCTATTTTTCTGTAAGAAGTTATAATTTTATCACCATGGCAAACTGGAAAGACGCCGAACAAAGTTCAGTTGCTCAGATCTTATATAATAATGAGAATATTATTGGTTTATGTTGAGAAGTGCAATATCAAAACAATGTACTGCATAGATTGTTGACTTCTAGATATATTCATATATACCAAAAATATATTAAAAAGAATGTTATTAAATTTTTGACTGAATATAAAATCAATAACAAATGTAAATGTTAACAACATAGAATCATCATTTAAACATGAAATTCTTCTGTTTGTTTCAGATGTGGCCGATATTAATGCAGTTCTTAAGAACTAATGCGCCATATCTGACATTACCATTTGCAGCTATCATTGGCATAGTTGGTTACAATTTAGAAAGTATATTGTCCGATAGGTATACGCCATACAGTAGTAAGTATATTGATTGCCAACTTATTTAAGTTATAGCCATTTATTTCGTACTTGTAAACATTTTCCATATGGGCCTTAGAATATATTGAATTGTGGCATATTCTCCTATATTTACGTAATATATAAAAACAAAATAAAACATTAATTAAATATATTACAGTGGAATCTCAATAAGTCGAATGTCAAGGGAAATAAAAACAATTCGAGTTAACGAGTTTTCACTTAATAAGAACTTCGAGATACATATGACCGTGTCGACAAGGAACAAACATAACATTCACAGCTGTGTTACTTTAGAAAGTTTCATGAATGTATTCATTCATTGCACGTGTACAAGACAAAAACAATAAATTAAAAGCCCCGAACCTGAACCTTAATTTTGGAATTTATTGCTATTATTTCGGGGAATTCCAAGTAAGACATCATTTTATTTTACCAAAACTACGACTAACGGGGTCTCCTCTTTGAAATTCGAGTTATAGAGTATAAATATGTATTATAAATACTTCGTAGGAAAATAACATTTTGTTCGTGTTACAAAGTCTAAATAATTCAAGATACCGCATATATAGGGGTTCATCGGAAGGGAAGGGCAATTTTTTTCGACTTAACGAGGTTCGAGTTATTGAGATTCTACTGTATTATACTGTCATTGGGTAATAGAAATGAGATTTTATCAGAAACAATATATCACATGAAATTAGGCGGCTGGTGTGTGTTAGTTGTGCTGGTCTCCGGTCCATCATATAACAGCAGTTTGTAAAATATTAATGCGAAATGCATGCTTTATTAACTCATGTTCCTGCAATCACTTCTGTACTTACTCTCCTGTTTTATATTCTCTGCATTTAAATAGTGATATTGTATTTTTTTAATTGTTTTTTTTGTGTTGTTTTTAACTGATTGTAAACTTAAAATAAATATAAAAACTTTTAATGAAATTTATCATGCATCTTTTCACAAATTTTCATAATCTCCTTCCCCCCTTATAAAGCAATTTTGCAAAGGAAACCATACTCATTAAAAGTAATAGTCATTAGTTCTAAAAAAAATTTATAATCTATTTTTTTATTGTTATATAATTATTGACTTAACTGCCTGCAATTATTTTCAGAGCCAATACAAGAAGAAAGAGCAGAAAGACTTATAGATGAAGAGGTTCTCAAGGATCCTCTAAATGTTAAAAAGTTGAAATATCAAGAAAATGTACTCGGAAAGAACGTCTCACCATCTCTACAGAATAATAACTAAAACGTTTATACCACTGATTCGGCATACTCTATTTTATTCATATATAAAATGAAGACCCTTGTAGTGACGAGAATGAATTTATATTAGAATTAAACTTTATTAGTACAATTGAATTAATATGGTACGACTGGGTCTCATCATCGGCAGATTTCTCTTTTGGATGTATCCATTTTAGAAGCTTTGCCATCAAGTGTGCCTATCTCTTTCGGCCTCTTCTGTTGTTTTGCCTAGCTGATATTATGCTGCTCGCTACACTTCCATAAATTTTTTAAGTGCTTTATATAATTAAGTGCACCGATGGGATTAAGTACTTTATGATAACATTTAGCAGATATAAATTTAATTTTTACCTCAAATTAAATAAAGTATTACAAAATATCACCATCTTTAATGTTAAACTATGAATGTTTCGAGTTTAATGCTCTGTAGATAAATTTTATAAAATTCTGGGTAGTCTATCTAAATCACCCTTTTTGTATGTTTGTGAAGGTTGTTATGCTTACATGCACTATGCATGGAAATATAACTTGGAATGTTAATAATTACAATGTATTCCAACATTTATTACTAATTTTCAACTGTTTCAAATTTTTATAATTACAGTACTTTCGCTATTTTAGTTGATGCTATAGGTAAAAAATATGTAATTATTGTCTTTAATTTTTTTTAAATTGAATCACAAACATGATGTACTAAAATATGGAAACTAAAAGAAGCAATGAACACTTCAGTGTCAATCAAGTATTAAAAAAACTGGGAATGTGTTTCCAATGCTTATATAATTTGTTAAATATCTAGTAACAATTACTAAGTACTTAACAAACTTTACAAGACCTAACTGACATTACTTTTTCTTTGTGAATTAAAATTAAAATTCAAAATGGCGCCAATTACTTTACAATGTTACTGATGCCAGTTTAAATGAAATAATAAATATTTATTAATCTAATGACAAAATCACAATAGTTATCATGTGCTATTAAACTTTTAATGGCTCATTAATCTGCTAAATTGCCATTTACTTGTATAAGAGTATAAGCTAACAGCCAAGTGATTTAGATTTTAGTGTAAATTTGTCTAGGGCATTAATAATCCATTTCAAGAAAAACCTTTTTTAACCTTTATATGAATATTAATAAACAGACCACATGGAATGTCAACTTAGGACCATTTCACTTACGTAATTTTAAAAAGATTCTTAATATTGGTTTAGTTGCTTGCATTTATTTATATTACTTGCATTAATTATTTTTCTTGCAGCTGGCCATGTGATTTTTATAATAATGCACAGTGTTATATATAATAAAAGTTACTAACTTACGGCATAATGTAGTACATCTATAACTTGGCAGGTAATAAAATTGTCGGCACTCACAAGGAAAGCCACTGCCCTTTCTATATAATGAAAAATATATCAATGCAAGAAGTAATTTATATATGATTTTCTAAAATTTATTGAGAAGGTGCTGTTTATACAGTAGCAATGCTCCTAACTAGTTTAGTGTTCTATTTATGCTGCTAACACTAAAATTATACATCTGATGTGATATTTATGTTATTACTATTCCAATTAATATTATTAAAATTACACATCTGATTACAAATATGGTAGTAACGAAATGCATCCATCTATCTATATACATATAGATGCACCTTTTCCGTAGTAAAAAGATATGTTGCCAAATAAAAGATATCTTACACATCTGTTGCCTGAGTAGACACTAATATGTTGATCTGTGATTGGCTCTCAAACCAGTAAATAAACCTGGCATTTTACAAATACTCTTCTGAGATTGGCTTTTCAAAACCAGAGAATGTATCTAACCTATATTCAAATTAGATTCGTCAATAAAAACTGCTGATGCTTTGTGACAAGGGTACAATAATAGTATACTTTGATTGATAATTATGGAAGTGGTTCAGGATGGAATATCATCTTAAAAATTTGAAATGAAGCAATAAATAATTTTTAGTTAAAATCCATTTCAAACATTGATTCCTGAATTATCTGTACGTTTAAACTTGAACGGTTTTGTTCTATCAAAAAAATTGGAGAATCACTTGATGATGCAATTACCAACGACAATATTGATTGTATAAATATTTTAGAGGTTTTAATAAATAAGTATATGGTTAGTATGTGAGACCCGATGGCGAAAAGTACGTTTCAAAGCTTCTTACTAGTCAAAGTTAATGTAGTGAAGAACTTTTCGTAACCTTTGCATGTGCTCTGGAAGGTTATAAATATTGTAGCGAAGAAAAAAATCGTTTGCTTTGATTATGCTATAAAATGATTAATGTTAATTTTTCTAAATTTAAATTATATTTTATGTAGTGTGTAAAATAAGAAAATAGTTTTTAGTTTAGTACAGATTTTTTGTTGATAATCGTATTTTTTTTCTATTCAACACCCATTTTGAAAGAATTACCATATCAGTTCTAGTTGATTTTAAAATAGTCGTCATTAAGGTCACTACACCCACCTACGTCGACATAAGCCTCCCCAACTTCAGATTTTTACGACGTACGGCCTCGAGTCGACTGCACCCATTGGCGGTCCACGACCCTGACCTTTTTTCCCCATCTCAGTTCCACGTGCGACGTGGCCTGCCCGATGACACTCAAACTCTTGGTTTCCGTAGTGGCTCAGAATCAGAAAGTTGTCTGGTTCTGCTGCGGATGTCCTCGTTTTGGATTCGACACCATGAATGAAATAAAACCTCTGCTGTTTCCGCTTCATATATCACCACTGGTAGCGTGCACTATCCGAAGACTTTTCTTAGTTATTCTGTGAGAATAGTAAAAATATGTCTACATTTGTTGCATATAATTTATAGAAACAAACATCATGCAAGCTTGTGACTCAGAAACTAGAAAGTTTGACTCAAGCTTGCCTTAAGTGTGCCAGGGCAAACTTGGATCAAACCTTCGTTTATGATATATTTTGCGTCAGATTAAGTTTAAATTGCTATCTGGGTTACGATCACAAAATTTATCTCAGTGTTTTATTTAAATAGTTAAATCTGTTGAATCTCAAAATCTATTTAAGCATTTTAATTAAATAGTGCCATGTGTTACACAGTAAAATTTATCTTAATATTCTACTTAAATAGCGCCATTTGTTAAATCGCACAATTTATTTCAGTATTTTATTAAAATAGTGCCATCTGTTACATCGCATAATGTATTTTCATATTCTATTTAAATAGCGTCGTATGTGATATCGCAAAATTTATTTCAGTATCTATTTTATTAAATTAGTGTCATCTGTTAAATCACAAAATTTATCTCAGAGTCGTATTTAAATAGCGACATCTGTTAGAAGGCAAAATGTATCTCAGTGTTTTATAAATAGTGCCATCTGTTAGATCTCACAATAAATTTCAGTATTCTACTTAAACAGTTCCATCTGTTGGACCGCAAAATATATCTCAGTATTTACATGATAGCGACATCTCTAGGATCGCAAAATGTTTCTCAATGTTTAATTTAAATAGTGCCATCTGTTAAATCGCAAAATGTAACCCAGCGTTTTATTTAAATAGTGCCATCTGTTAGATCTTACAATCAATTTCAGTATTTCTCAATATTTTATTTAATTAGTGCCATCTGTTAGATCTCACAATCAATTTCAGTATTCTACTTAAACAGTGCCATCTGTTGGACCGCAAAACATATCTCAGTATTTACATAATAGCGACATCTCTAGTATCGCAAAATGTTTCTCAATGTTTGATTTAATTAGACCCATCTGTTAAATCGCAAAATGTATCTCAGTGTTTTATTTAAATCGTGCCATCTGTTGGACTGCAAAATATATCTCAGTATTTACATGATAGCGACATTTCTGGGATCGCAAAATGTTTCTCAATGTTTTATTTAAATAGTGCCATCTGTTGGATCTCACAATCAATTTCAGTATTCTACTTAAACAGTGCCATCTGTTGGACCGCAAAATATATCTCAGTATTTACATAATAGCGACATCTCTAGGATCGCAAAATGTTTCTCAATGTTTAATATAAATAGTGCCATCTTTAGATCTTACAATCAATTTCAGTATTCTACTTAAACAGTGCCATCTGTTGGACCGCAAAATATATCTCAGTATTTACATAATAGCGACATCTCTAGGATCGCAAAATGTTTCTCAATGTTTAATTTAAATAGTGCCATCAGTTAAATCGCAAAATGTAACCCAGCGTTTTATTTAAATAGTGCCATCTGTTAGATCTTACAGTCAATTTCAGTATTCTACTTAAACAGTTCCATCTGTTGGGCCGTAAAATATCTCAGTACTTACATAATAGCGACATCTCTAAGATAGCAAAATGTATCTCAGTGTTTTATAAATAGTGCCATCTGTTAGATCTCACAATAAATTTCAGTAATATACGTAAACAGTGCCATCTGTTGGACCGCAAAATATATCTCAGTATTTACGTGATAGCGACATCTCTGAGATCGTAAAATGTTTCTCAATGTTTTATTTAATTAGTGCCATGTGTTAGATCTCACAAATAAATTCAGTGTTCTACTTAAATAGTGCCATCTGTTGGACCGCAAAATATATCTCAGTATTTACGTAATAGCGACATCTCTAGGATCGCAAAATGATTCTCAATGTTTAATATAAATATTGCCATCTGTTAAATCGCAAACTGTATCTCAGCGTTTTATTTAAATAATGCCATCTGTTAGGTCGCAATGTGTATCTCAGTGTTTTATATAAATAGTGCCATCTGTTAGATCTTACAATCAATTTCAGTATTCTACTTAAACAGTTCCATCTGTTGGACCGTAAAATATATCTCAGTATTTACATGATAGCGACATCTCTAGGATCGCAAAATGTTTCTCAATGTTTAATTTAAATAGTGCCATCTGTTAAATCGCAAAATGTAACCCAGCGTTTTATTTAAATAGTGCCATCTGTTAGATCTTACAATCACTTTCAGTATTCTACTTAAACAATTCCATCTGTTGGACCGTAAAATATATCTCAGTATTTACATGATAGCGACATCTCTAGGATCGCAAAATGTTTCTCAATGTTTAATTTAAATAGTGCCATCTGTTAAATCGCAAAATGTAACCCAGCGTTTTATTTAAATAGTGCCATCTGTTAGATCTTACAATCAATTTCAGTATTCTACTTAAACAATTCCATCTGTTGGACCGTAAAATATATCTCAGTATTTACATGATAGCGACATCTCTAGGATCGCAAAATGTTTCTCAATGTTTAATTTAAATAGTGCCATCAGTTAAATCGCAAAATGTAACCCAGCGTTTTATTTAAATAGTGCCATCTGTTAGATCTTACAATCAATTTCAGTATTCTACTTAAACAATTCCATCTGTTGGACCGTAAAATATATCTCAGTATTTACATGATAGCGACATCTCTAGGATCGCAAAATGTTTCTCAATGTTTAATTTAAATAGTGCCATCTGTTAAATCGCAAAATGTAACCCAGCGTTTTATTTAAATAGTGCCATCTGTTAGATCTTACAATCAATTTCAGTATTCTACTTAAAAGTTCCATCTGTTGGACCGTAAAATATATCTCAGTATTTACATGATAGCGACATCTCTAGGATCGCAAAATGTTTCTCAATGTTTAATTTAAATAGTGCCATCAGTTAAATCGCAAAAACCCAGCGTTTTATTTAAATAGTGCCATCTGTTAGATCTTACAATCAATTTCAGTATTCTACTTAAACAGTTCCATCTGTTGGACCGTAAAATATATCTCAGTATTTACATGATAGCGACATCTCTAGGATCGCAAAATGTTTCTCAATGTTTAATATAAATAGTGCCATCTGTTAAATCGCAAAATGTAACCCAGCGTTTTATTTAAATAGTGCCATCTGTTAGATCTTACAATCAATTTCAGTATTCTACTTAAACAGTTCCATCTGTTGGACCGTAAAATATATCTCAGTATTTACATGATAACGACATCTCTATGATCGCAAAATGTTTCTCAATGTTTAATATAAATAGTGACATCTGTTAAATCGCAAAATGTAACCCAGCGTTTTATTTAAATAGTGCCATCTGTTAGATCTTACAATCAATTTCAGTATTCTACTTAAACAGTTCCATCTGTTGGACCGTAAAATATATCTCAGTATTTACATGATAGCGACATCTCTAGGATCGCAAAATGTTTCTCAATGTTTAATTTAAATAGTGCCATGTGTTAAATCGCAAAATGTAACCCAGCGTTTTATTTAAATAGTGCCATCTGTTAGGTCGCAAAATGTATGTCAGTGTTTTATATGAATAGTGCCATCTGTTAGATCTCACAATCAATTTCAGTATTCTACTTAAACAGTGCCATCTGTTGGACCGCAAAATATATCTCAGTATTTACATAATAGCGACATCTCTAGGAACGTAAAATGAATCTCAATGTTTTATTTAATTAGTGCCATCTGTTAAATCGCAAAGTGTATCTCAGTGTTTTCTTTAAATTGTTGTATCTTATTAGGTCGCAAAATGCATCTCAGTGTTTTATATAAATAGTGTCAATGTTCGGTTTTACATGTGTGTGATAAAGCATTGAAATAATATAGGCGTTGAACACTGTTAAATATTTCTTTAAATGAGTTTTACATAAACCCCGAGCACAATTCTTATTTTGAAGTCTTCTGTTAGTCGGATGTCATTGCCAAGTTTTTTGTGATTTTTGGAACTGCAGGTTATTTCAAAAAAATGAACTCGTGTTGAACTGACTTCAAAATAGAAAATAACTTCTACAATATTATTCATGAAATTATTGACAATACCGTAGATAGTTTTGTCATGTGACAGATTCTGAACCTGAGACCTCCAAATATTATGACAGCTTTGATTTGGATACAACAAATATTTCTAATATATTGTTGTGAACCAGATGATGTAATGACTACCTTTTAATAGAAGCATTGTTACGAGTAACATACCCCTTTACATCAACCCAAACAAGCTGTATAGGATTGAGCTCGCAATGATAAGGCGGAAGCTATAAAACTTCCACATTATTTTTTTTCGTAAGCTCATCATAATTTTTATGACATATATTTAGATAGCAGTTAATTTTAGATATCTGTTTCTTTCAATTTGGTAGTGGGAGTCTTATCTAGACGTCTTGAGTGGTTGGGCGCATTGTCTATTACCACTACTGCAATTTGTTCGAGCTTAGGTAGAATCTTCATATACCACTCTTCAAAGTGCTTTGCGTCTATGGACTCATGGTGGTCTCTAATCTTTTTCTTTGACTCGAGCACGTCTTGTCTATCCTCCAGATTTTAAATCAATCACTAAATCGATTTCTACATTTACTAAAATACAAAATCACGTAGGGTGCTTTTCATTTGTGAAAAGGGTTATATCCAATCTAACTAATTCCAATCGTTCAGCCCTAAATAATGCCATCAACTAATTCAAAAATTTCATTTACTGAAATGCATCTAGATACACCAAATCTTCCATATCATTCTCCTTTTGTGCTGTTTGTGATCCGAGGGAATTTCGATTGCATTTATCTACAGACAATTGTGCGATAGTGTCATTTAGTCAATTAGTTGTCATTTCAAACAATTGAAATGAATCATTCGAGTTTATCTTCTAATTTTCATTTTTTAATATGAGGATCATTTCATAATTTGCAACGAATTCAATAAATATCTAACTGAAACCATCTGAAATGAATCACTGAGTGTTGGTATCGCCTTGGAACAGAATGATGGTGATATATATAATCGCCGCTAAGTCGCACTTTACCGCGCTGGTATATATCAACTCAAGTTCATACTTGACCGACTTCAAAAAAAAAAGGGGGTTTTAAATTTTCTGCTTACACGCATATAAATACATTTTACTTTTATATATTTTTGAGCGTATATTATTTGTTTATTTACTTATTCCAACGACTCCTTTTGGGATTGGGCTTAGTTTAACTTCAGACACTTGCGTATTAACGTCAACGAGCTCAAACTCGCGCACTGACGAATGGCGAATAACTAGTATAGGTGCTTTCAGAAATAACGGTGTGTACGTGTAACATAAATAAGTATTACAACTGAAATAGTACGGGTCGTGAGTATAAATGCAGCTAGCACTAGCTCGATCAGTTGTCTTTGCCAACATGAGTCCCATTTTTGTATTTATTTCATAGCATAAGCTATGAGAACCGCTGAAGTAGGATGATAAAAACCCGGATTAATTTCAAGACACATCGGCACTAATGTAATAAGAGACATATTGGAGGGCCACTAAACGAAGAATCCCACGCCAAAGAACACCGAAAGAATTATTCGAACTCCCGTTGTCGATGGTCGTTCGTCCCGTCTCTTACGTGATAAGACTATTTTTAATCGACTTCAAAAAGGAGGAGGTTCTCAATTGGACTGTGTTTTTTTGTGATTGTTACCTCAGAACTTACGACTGGGTGAACCGATTTTGACAATTCTTTTTTGTTTGAAAGCTAGTGCTTCCCGTGTCGTCCCATTTCAATTCGGTCCAGTTCCGACAATAACATCTATGAGATAAGCATATAAGTCTTAAATGTGCATTAAGTATGCATGCAACAAATGGACGAATTACTCAATATCATGTCAACCGATTTCGATGATTCTTTTTTTATTGGAAAGGATATACTTTAAGGGTGGTTTAATGAGAGTTTGGTTAGGTTCTGATTATGGGATCCATTACAAAGTAACGAAACTCTTCAATTCTTAGGAGAAAACTAACGATATTCGGCCGAACCTTTTAAAGCCTATCCGGTTATTTAAGTCACCTACCGTAACGTCGTTATGGTCAAGTAATTGTCGTAGGTGAATATGATGATCAATAGAACTCCTTAACAGCTTACAATAAGGATACGATCTATAAGTAGCACGTTTAGTAGGTCTACCCACATTCAGATAAATTAGTTAGTGTACCTTAAATTCACTAAAAATTAACAAATAAACAAATATTTGAACAAAAAACCGACTTCAAAAATAAAACTATTCTAAAACAAATGAATGTGCACTAAAAAGTAAAAAAATAAATGCGTATTCTTTTACAACTTAACAATCAACCTACTTTTCTATTCATCAATATGTAGGTACGATCTATGTGTTCACCACGGAAGAAGGTAGGAAGGTGCTTACCCCCTTCAAATTTAACTCAACACATACCTATGAATAACAAACAATGATCAAAATATTTTTTAGAGTTCTTTTAAGTAAAATGAAATGAAAAATGTTATGCTACTTAAAAGTCAATCAAATTATTACGATAATATGATGTAGTTACAATTATTGTTGTTTTTGGAATCGGTGTCTATTGCTAGGTATATTGTAGTGTTTCTTTGGCTGACACCGATTTTAAAAATAACTACTTATTCCCATATCATTCTCATGTAATGACGGAGCTGTGCCAATGTGTTCAGAACTCACCGGTCTTTTTCTGCATCGGTATCAGGTTTAACGCCCCATTGATGATGCACACAGGCCCCACAATCCTCTCATCGCAGATCGAGGCGTTTGTACTTCGAACCTCCGCGCCGGTGCAGCGCGGGTCGGACTCGCCTGCGGCGCCGGCGTAACGTGCTTTCCGAGACACGGCGCGTGGTACAATCTGATACAATTTAAAGACTCGTCGGCCGATTTTTCCGTTGTAAAGATCGAACCAGATGCGTCCCGGTTCAAAGATGACGCACTTGACCACTGAGCTATCGCTGTTTTGTCCTTTTCCTGTAGCTACACCGTAAATACAGCAACGACTAACCTAAAGTAGGTACTAAAGCTATCATAGAAGTAGATAATTTAGACGTCCTGTTTTGAAGCAAATCGTTTTCCTTCTTCTGCGCCAATGCGCGTGCGTCTACTAGTAAACGTATCGTTCTGTGTATTATGTACTCAATGATTTTGTTAATTTATACGCTTTTCATCAGCATATGTGAGTATTAAACAGACATCGAATTATTGCATAAAATATCAATTTCACCAAAATAGATTAAGTAATACATTTTTAAAAAGGTAACTCATTACATTTACTTACTCATGACTAAGCCTTGCTTTCCTGGACGTTACGGTACACATAGGATTCGGTCCCTAAGGGTTTTAAACAGACTTAATTATGTTTTTTTTTCATATATTTAAAAAATATTTCCTCAATGTCTGAACTGATATAAATTTTATATTTTTTGGCGTGAATTTAAAATATGTTTTTCGATACATCGGTCTTTACCACGGTCCGCATTTCAACAGCAGATAGTTTGTAATACAAAATATTTTTAAGTGATATAACTACTAATTAATTTTCGGAATTTTTGCTTTAAATTGAGCTGTTTCATGTCAAATTTCATGATTCTAGGTCAACGGGAAGTACTTTATAGAATTTGATTTGTTTTAGTTTCAAAATATGCAATAAAAATGGCCGTATTTTTTGATGGTGTTGACTTAAAATCATATTTTACGGTTTTATTGGCACGGTGAACTTGAATTTTGATATTAATTTGAACTTTATACTTAAACTCATTCTTGAGAAAATATTTTGAGAGTCAACCAGACAGACAGACGGACACACAGATAATGAAGTGATTATCGTTATAAATGACCTACGAACGATTTGTTGTCTAATGCTCAAAATCCCGTGTCCATAAGTTTTGACTAATGCCCGGACAATACAAAGAAAAAATCAGTTTCATAGACGAAGATCAAAGATAGACTAAGAAGCAATGCGAACGGCGTGGTTTTCAGAGGGAAAGACAGTTAGTGAAGTTTATACTTTTTTTGGCGCGTTAAGGAAAAATGATGATACCAGATTTTTACGATGCGCGTGCACACCGACATCTACATCAACACCACGAATTTGATTGATAAATGTCTCTCAAGTTTTGCCTGATAGGTTAATAAACAAAGTAAATGTAAGACATCTACCACGTATGTTTAAGTGCGCTTGAGAATTTATAACTCTATTTAAGGTAGTTATTCATATATTTCTGAATCTACAACACGTGTGTTATATCAGTACGAACAAAACATATTTTTATATAAATATATAAGTGTGTATGAGTATTTGTGTGATATCTTCATAATTTATTATGAATATTAGTGATAAAAGTAGTATTATATAATACAAACTTTTTGAGTTACATTTATATATTTGAGTCTAATTTTCGGTATGTTTTATTTGTATTTTTTTTGTATTATAAATTACTATTATTAATGTTATTTAATAAATAGTTCATTGTAATTATTTCTGGAATAACAACTGATTGTGTGTAGATATATATAGAAAAATCCTCTTATGCACTCGTTATATACAAACGTAGAATACTGGCATAGAAGATGAAGTTTTTGAATTTATTTCTGTTTTATTACATCAAACAAGTGTAATTTCTGACTTGTTTACATAACTACACACACATACACATCGTTTTTTTCGCATACTAAGCAATTTGAACACGAAACTATGCTGTAACTACAAGTACATTTATGTGGTCTTGCGTTAACTTGCTGCAAAACCTCACCCTTTCTGTTAATTAATTTCAGCCGGGTTTTTTACTTCTTGCTTGAATCTTATCAGCTGTTGGCAATAGAGATCAGAAGTGATGGTTTTGCTCGGCGGTAAAAGCTCATACTGAATATTGCCCTATCAATTCCTGCATATACTCATTGCTAGTTAATTCGGGTTTCGCTAGTCTGTGGGACTTGCTTGCCTTTTGACCATGATTTTTTTCATACGTTCTTATCGTAGGTAATTAATTTTTCATCATATTTTATCAATATTACATAATCAACATTGTGTAATTAATATAATGTTATCGGGGGGCACGGCAATGCCCCCGCCAAGTCGAGCGCGAAGCAAACACTGCCGTACCATCCTTTACTGGAACCATTTCGCCGCATTTTCAGGCCCCTATTTGAGAACCTCTGGATAAGACTAGAACGCAGAAATTTTCGTTATCCAGTAAACTATAATCACATACTTAAAATCCAAAATTTCAAATCTGTAGGTCATTTAATTCCGAAGTTAAGCGAAAGAAAAGTTTCGCATTTATGACGTTCACTCATGATCATCAAAATAGAAATAGTACTTCCCATAAACTCAGAGAGCTGAAATTTGGTACAGAGTTAGGGTTTAATGGCCACATAAAGGGAAAACTATAAAACCTAGGATAATCGAAGATCTCGAGTGCCTGGTGACCCTTATTTGAAAACACAAGAGCCCAACCAAACTATTAGAGATCGACATACTGTCTTTACAAAAAATATTCAACTTTGTTTGCCTCTTCACTTGATGTCAAAAATCGAAGGTCTGAAGTATCTGATGAAGAACCCTCAGCTTGTCTCAGCTGTATTAGAGAAATGGTAATGCCCCCTTCTACTATTGGTACATAAAAAAATCGACTGTCATTGCAAAAACCCAGCGCAGTGGGACACATCTCCTAATTTAATCTAGCCTATTGCTTCCCACTGCTGGGCGAATGCCTCCCCTTCTGCTTTTAATACGAACATAAATAAAATTAAAGGAAAACTCTGGATAAGATTAGACTGGCTTTTATACTTATACTTACAAGTTTACAAGAAGAAATAGTCGAACGATTAACTTTATTCTACTCGAACATTACACAAATTAAATAAACATTTTACACTAAAATATTAATTAATTTCGCTCAAAATTTGGTCAAAATATAATTCTAACCCTTATTCTCTTGTGGCCAAGCCTACGTGGCGCTTTCACGAATAACCAATCTTCGTGGGGTGCACCTCATAAATGTTGACTTCAAGAGTATAAAAGCTCAAGCTTCAGCGATCACCGAATACAACCGGCTTAGGCGTAAATACCGCGCCGATTTTTCAGAAATTAAACCGTCTAAAAGAATAAAAATAATGAACGCGAATGGGCAATACGAAAAACTGTTGCTACTGTACAAGAATCAGAACCGGAAAAAAAGAAAAGAAAGATTTGTAGTAATAAAAAAACTACTCCTAAAAAGAAAAAAAAAATGTGTCAAATAAGAAAATCAAATAAAATAAATCAATATGCCCACGTTTCTACAAAAAGAAGTGAAATCCCACCAAAAACATTCTGTAAAACAATAGCCAATTCTCGATGGAGCTGCTTGTTTATTTCTAAAAAGTAATTAAATCTAGACAAAGTCGTGCCAAGTCTAAGGTTCCTTACTGCGATTTCTTTATTATTATAGTTAATGTTGTGTGACTTGGCCGTTGTAGGGTACACAAGGGTACAAAACCAGGTGCTCCATGACACCATTCCACCAATCTGTCGGCAGAACCGCTACCCATTGACGATGGAAAATTGCCACTTGGAAAACGTTGATTCAATAACCAGTCAATTTAGGCTTGATAAAGCTGCGCATTTCAATAATACTAATGTGTAGGCGAGCCTGAAACGAACAGTATAAAAAGTTATTTCCAGTACAGACGGACTTTTAATCATTGATAGAAGTCCTTCCGTACGTCTATTACATGTTAGATCGGTGGTCGATTTGACGCTCCAAAAAGAAGAGAGCAGAAGTGAACATTGTCAATGTTGAATGCATGTGTTGCACAATCAACAACAGCCTAAAATGAGACATTAGCGTCCAATTACCGATACCAGTATGGGCTATTGTCTCGCTTAACAAACATAGGTTGTTACAACAGACATAACATTACGTGTAAACAAAATTGACTTGTACCCACTAACGTATAAAGAATGTTCAACGGCCAAGTCACACAACATTAACTTTAATAATAAAGAAATTGCAGTAAGGAACCTTAGACTTGGCACGAGTTTGTCTAGATTTCATTACTTTTTAGAAATAAACAAGCAGCTCCATCGAGACTTGGCTAGTTTTTTTACAGAATGTTTTTGGTAGGATATGATTATACTAAGAACAAAAGTGTATAAATTCATACGTGCCTTTAATTTAATTATAAACATGTACATTTATCGCTTATCACATACACTCATTGCTTATTAAAATTGTTTGTGTCGGCGTATATATATAGAATATGAATAAAATATTGAATGTACAGTCGTTCTAAGCAGTAACAGATTTACGTTAATAAAATATAATCAATATTAAGGAATAAATATAACATTATATGATTAAACTAGCTATAAAAGTGTGTAAATGCCTTTAGTTTAATTATAAAAATGCATATCTATCGTTCACCACATACACACACTCATTCCTTATTACTTATTAACATTCAATATTTTTAATTTATAAATGTCCTACTGTCATAAAGCATAGAACAAAATAAATATACTGGGCGTACATACACATTCAACTTTACTTCGGAGCCTCGGTTGCCCACTCGGAATTAATCGGAATGTCATCTGATGATGGCCATCCGGCGATTGATGGAGAAGGCCCGGCGGCCTTATTACCTAAAAGAAATCGATTTCTGAATTCGCATGATTTTAAATTTATTTTAGTAATTCCCAAGTTGATATTTCTAAATGCTAATTGTCTTTCTATTAACATTGTTACCTCTATAATGAAATCATAATAAAATTTAATCGTATATTGAGATCAAAAACCGTTAGAGATCGCGATTTCGCAAATATCCGAAAATTACGCTCTCAAACCGAAGACTGGTCTATAGCGATTCTCAAGCGATTTACAATCGATTTTCCGTCATTCGTATTTCGTACAAAGTGAATAATTATTCTTTTTATGTATATCGTTAGATTAAATAAAATCTTTACACATTTATCGAGGACCTAAGAATTTAGAATAATATGGTATAATTGGACTGATCTGACGATGGAGCCAGAAGGTAGGCACAGGAATTCCATAATAGAATAACATATCCCAGTTGTGTTTGAACTTGTCAGAGTTGTCGTGAGATGTACTCTCACCATGAGTGATTTTCAGGGTCTTATGATGGAGACGGAAGGTAAACACTAGCACTCCATAATAGAACAACGTAGTCTAGCCTTATTTGGGTTTAATGGAATTTTTTAGATGGACTTTGACCATAATTGGCTTTTAAGGTCTGATGATGGAGTCAGAAGGTAAATACAGGAACTTTATAATGAAACAATGTATTCTAGCTGTGTTTAGTCTTGTAGAAATCGTCTTGAGATGTACTTTGACCATGAACGATTTTCAGGGTCTAATGATGCAGCTGGAAGGTAGGCACTAGTACTTTATAATAGAACAACATATCCAAGCGGTGTTCGAGGTTGTATGAATTGTCTTGGAATGCACTTTAACCGTGATTGGTTTCCAGGGTCTGATGATGGAACCAGAAGGTAGACCCTAGTACTCCATAATGAAACAACGCAGCCTAGCCGTGTTTGGACTTGTTGATATTCTCGTGGAATACAGTTTGACCATGATTAGTTTTCAGGGTCTGATAACGGAGTTGGAAGTTTGGAAGCTCCATTATCAGACCCTGAAAGTCAATCGTGGTCAAAATACATTTCAGGGCAATTCCAACAAGCCCAAATATGGTTAAGATATATTGTTTCGTTATGATATGTTAATTCCGGTGCCAACCGTCGGGCTCCATCATTAGACCCTGAAAGCCAATTATGGCCAAAATCCACTTAAAAAATTCTATTAAGAACATATACGACTAGGTTACGTTGTTCTATTATGGAGTACTAGTGCTTACCTTCCGGCTCCATCATCAGACCCTGAAAGTCACTCATGGTGGAGAGTACATCTCAAGACAACTCTAACAAGCTCAAACACGACTAGGTTATGTTATTCCGTTATAGAGTTCCTGTGCCAACCTTCTGGCTACTTCATCACATTAATTCAATTATACCATATAATTGTACAGCCATCGGTCCTCGATAAGTGTGCAAAGTTTAAATTTAATCTAACGCTTTAAAGTCACTCAAAATTGCGTATAAGAATAACATTTTTTATACCTAACAATTTCGACTCGCAAATCGATTCCGAAATCGCAATCGATTTCTACTTTTACGTAACAAGGTCCCGGGTCGCTGCAGAGCGATCACACGAGCACTGGGAGTAAACACCGTGTGGAGTTATTAGTGTTAGGATTGACGTGCGACTTAAAACGTTATTCCTTTATTGTTATCGTAAAATCCCTGATCCAAACGTCAGTTGTCGTACGTCCGATTTCAACACTTCGATTAATTCCAAATGGAGCACTGAAGAAAGAAAAACGTTTCAAAGTAACTTCGTAGATAAGAAAAGCGTTTTAAGGTGTTCCCTATATTTACGTCCCTCGGCGGAACAGACAAATAAACATTATGGTATCGGGTGACAGGACGAGACTGATAGAACTTTATAATGTTTGTTCCATGGAGTTCGAGCTTCTTTACAAATTAAAGGCGGCAGCGCAGCAGTGTGGCGTGATGAAGTAGAGTGTGTGGTAGTTCACAACCTCCGCTACATACCTGTCTATCCTCAGAACGACAACAAAATCATATGCCGCGTAGAGAAACCCAAAATGAACTCGACGTTGCTAATGGAATATGAAGGTACGCTGATGGATTTAGATGGAACGATATAATATAATTTTAATGCATATAGTGTCTGTCTAATATTTTTCTAATAAATGTTAAACATTTATATTAATTTTATGCGTAAAACAAGAAATAATAATTTTTGTAAAAACAGATCAAAGCGAACATGGATCACTTAATCTTTTGCATGTGTTCTCAGCTGTCGTGTGTCGTATTTAATCCCATCTGATTCTAGGTCCCTATGACGAATTAGATAGATGTAAAAATATAAATACTGCATTGTCAAATGAAGAAAAGTAGAAACTTTTCCAAATTTAAAATCAAAGACACATTTATTTCATATTTTATGAATAATTATAGTAAGACGTCAATATAATATGAATACACCACTCGTTGAGAAAGCACTTCTTCCTCAAGAACGTTAAGAAGAGGGAGTATATTAGAGTCAGTGTATATATGATGTTATACGAATGGACATGTACCTGTCACCTCATTGCAGGAGCACGCGAACTCACAATTATATTTCAGGCTGAGATGAGTTATCGCGCATGCGCGGGCGACACTAGACCGACGAATTAGACTGCTTTTCTAGCCCTGGAGCGAGTGATTTGATCTCAATAGAAAAAAAACATTGGTCAATTCTTTTGCGATGTGGGAATTAAATTCGATATCTTTTGATGGTAACTGGCCGCTCGGTCATCTCCGCCCACACCCATGCCTATTAGTATTATATGAGGTGGCAGCGACCGCCTCATGTCTTCATGGAAATCTAATGAAGGTCGGAAATTATAAGATTTTTTTGACTATCTACAGATTGAACAAAATGCATACTCAAAATAAATTGAAAACTGGTCAATTAGCGTCTACAACGTGACAGTAAGGGAACGCATCCTTAGAAGATATTTTTCTTCGGCGAAGTCCTTCTGGGGGCCGATTAAGATGGCGATGTTCGGTTTCTGTGTTGATGTTTGTTTTATGAGAATAGTTCATTTCCACTTGCTGTTAAGAATTGGTGTTGTTGAAATGTTTGTTTAGTTTTCTGTTTTGATCATGTTTTTATATTCAAGTTTTTTTTGTCTTTTTAATGATACGTCTAAATTATATTCAATTTCAAATTTATTTTTGGTACTAGAGATCTAGCAAACGTATTGGTAACATACTACGGCGTATCTACAGACAACAGTCCGGTCATCTGCGAGCAGCAGACGACCGGACTATTATTTCATTTCGACGTTAAGGGAGTTACTGAATAGCACACCGATCAAACTCTTTAAAGTTCCGATTTGGCAACGTGGAACTGTTTTGTATCCAAAATAAAAAATCAAGTCAAGGGAAAGCAGTTTTCATCACCAAAGACGCGCTGGTGAGAAGGTGGTTAGAGTGCTGTTTGGTACGGACTGGAAAATACGTTTAGAAAAATGATTTGGATATTTAAATATTTATATCGGCGCCGATGAAGAGTTTATTGAAAACATATAACAAAAAATTGGTTGTTTGTAAAGTCGGTTTACGGATGATAATTTTACGTGATAATGTCATAAGAAAACATTGATGAAAAATTGCATTCTTTTATGAATTGAATTGAATTATTATCACTGAATTATCATTATTTTGTATAATACAAGGAAGGAGTTAATTGAAAATGACAATGTTTTCGATAAAATAACATTTATTTGCACTCATTAATTCAAATAATTTTCTACTTAAATTATACAGTAAAGAGATAGATGCGTCTCAAGCCGAACGCTTTGGCCGATCGTGCCTCTCTATTGTTCCGCGCTCTCGCTTACACGCTCGGCTCAGGCGGAACGTGACGATGAGTCACGCTTTTTCGTGCGTGCAGCCGACGTTCATCGATTTATAAGACGTTATCACGCCAAAAAAATATTTTGTGGCATATTTTTATGTAATATTACGTAACTTTATGTATTTTATGAATTATCTTTATCGTCAAAATAATTATTTTGTTCGTGTCTAAATGTATAATATTATTTCTAAATATTGACTGCTCTAACCACATTTTATAATACTAGTGTTTTTGGTCACTTTCACCATATACCGGTACAGAGATGTTTTAAAATAAATACGATGCTCCAAACCTAATCATTTTCTTGCTTCTAAATTTATTAGCGTATTTGTCTCGTGGTGTTGTGCATTGCGATATGAAACTTAATATTGCTGTTAAATAATTTAACACTAATATTTTTATTTGTATTTTTTATATGTACAAAATTTTTCGATTTCCTTTCAAAAACCTAGACGCTAACACCAAACAGCGCTTTTCACGAATCCTGGCACGATTGGAAGTGGAGATGAATATCAATTTCACCTCGTCCAAAGACACGAGACATTTGCGATGCTGTTACGGATACGGTGAAAATTTTGACTATTGTCGTGAAGTACGGCTTGAAGTGATGCAGAAGGTCAACCGTAAGTATGCACGGTGCACTATTTGTGACCCAATGCACGACGTCGGTGTAACAACGACGGCTACTTAGTTCAGCACTCCGCCTGTTGCATGCGCCTACCGCTGAGGTGCTACGTGATCGTCGATTTTTATAATGACAGCTTATGAGACCACATGAGACTAGCTGAGGCTGGAGCCTGAGGGAAAACGCATACGGATCAAATCTCATTCAATTCTTCTCGCGTTTTTATCTGCACTTTGCCTCTGTTCTTGCTGCGACCGGTGAATGTCTCAGGGGAAACTGTAGCCTGAGATTTAGAGCATTTCAATTTCAAGATAAAAGGGTCATTGATGAACTTAACAGAGATGAAAATGAATTGGGCAACGGTTGACCTTGCAGGCCAGTCTTAGCACTTTCAGTATTATTTAGATCAAAAGTGTTCCGAGTTCGTAAAGCCCGAAAAGTCAAAATAAACTTGCTCTTATCGATTGGTCAAATGAATAATATTCTACATATTTGCAACCTTGGTTTTAGGTATGAGAGCTTAAGAATTTGTTTCATTTGTGTTTGAGAATTTCAACATTTTTTTAAAAGTCTGTCAACGGCAGAAGACCACATTATTTTGTCATTATTACAGAAATGTAAAAATACGTAAAATATATAAAAATCTAAAATAAAAGACCTTAAAAATGTATCCAAGTGAGTAAATATATTTGAGTAAAATGATTTTATATCCTAATATTTTATTAATACAAAACTATATTTATGATACCTACGTACCTAAGTCTTGCCTAACGTTCACTGTCTGATGGCTCCTCAATAAGACCTCGGTAGAACGACAAATAACGATCGATCTATTTTGTTGAGATACCGTTAAATATAAACGACACAATATTTTTTAAAAAGGCATTGTGAAATATGTTAAAGAATCGTATACTGAAGAAAACCAAAAATTGTATTTTCGTGGTTACGCTTGTATTGGATGACATACTTCGTTACTCTACATTGTCCATTGAGAAGGTTTGTATATCTATTTCTAAACACTACGGCACTCACAAAAACATTTATGTTTCAGGTCATCCAAAGAAGAGATGTATCATTTTAGAATTACAGACAGTAGCCGTGATAGATGTATTCCCTTTCCCGAAACAGAAAGGAGATTGTAACATCTCAGTGACTCCCACAGAAGTAGCACTGGGTGACCCTGTACATGCTATTTGTCAGTCCCGTGAAGGGAACTCGAGGTTGAATTGGCACGTCAACGCATTACTTGAAGGAGGTAGGAGAAAGGAGTACATATATGTTATTGTAGATAAAGTTTTAAATGATCACGTAATGTTTAAACAGAGCGACGTGATATGTGCTTTCGATTGAGATAAGCCCCTCACACACCAACGCCCGCTGATTGACAAATGACAGCAACTCGCGAGTTGCGTCAACTCCTTAGGGGTAATGGGAATATTCAGTTTAGCGGTCAATGTCTGTAATGGACTTGCGAATATAGATTTTTCACGCCGACATGGCCCGCCCATCTACAGGCTTATTTTATCGAAAAACCTTATCGAATGTAAGGATTTCTTCTAATAGTCGTTTTTCTGTTTCTGATGTATATTATTATATACGGTGTTACTTTGAGGAAAATCATAATAAGAAACTTGTGCTTAATTATATAAAAAATGTAATGCTTAGGTGTTCTGTCTGTCAATTCTCTCGAATCGAAAATCATTTCGTTAGACGAGGATTTTCAGTGGAAGGGAAGATTCAAGGGTCAGGTTGTACGCTGCATGTTAATGCATGCTGCAGATATGAGTCAGTTATTGTTAAAAAAAAATTGGTTGCCTGTAAAGTCGGTATACGGGCGAAAGTTTTACGTGACAACGACTTTGAATGGTAAAATCATTTTAATGTGAATATTCATTCGTATAGTAGGAAGAAGGATGAAATAATAGTAACAATTTAAAACATTTATTTATACAAAGAATTATATTTAAAACATTAATTTATACAAAGAATCTCGCACTGAATTTCATATTAACAAAATTTTATTTTTACCTTTACACATACATACGTATTTATATACAAATATACATACAATAACTTGCAATACATTTGCAAGCTATGCACTAATCTTCTAGCACAGCGCGGCAGACCGATCATAGTTGAGTGGGAGAGAGACGCAAGGCATTCGGCGGGCCTCTCTCTCGTTCGGTGACTCATCGTTACGTTACCGAGCGTTACACTTTTTCATAAGTGACTCCCAGCCGCAACCTAATTTAAGACGTTGTCACGTCAAAAAAAAATGCTTAAATATTTAACTGAGTCGATTGAAACATTCTCCTTTTAGATAAAGAAGTTCTTGATTTCAAATCGTCCATACATCTATCAAACACGTCTACAACGGCTAAGTTGGACTTCAAACTATCACACGTCGTTCTGCTGACTCGAATAAACATATTGTGTATGGCGATGGCGAATAGTTGTGGATTGTTTTCGCTTTCGGTAAGAAAAAAACGTGCAGAATACACGAGAATAAGTGAGTTACTTTTCAACATAAATGACATCTGTTACTATTATATGAGAAAAATAAGTATATAGTTATTTAAAAACGTATTTTATATTGAATGTGTTTAAATAAAAAAAGTGTCAGGTTTAAATAAAATCGTATACAAGCGATTATTGTAAATGCTTTAAGAATTCTGATTTACTTATTTGAAAGCTTATTGTTATTTCACCAAATTGTTATTCTTAAAAAATGTTTCATTTTTCAGATAATAGAAACAATAATGACTGTGCAATAAACATTAATTCAGGTGGTAAGTATTACTATTTATAAAAAAATATAGTAGAATTTGAAAATAAGGTAAAACGGAAAACGAGAAAAGAGCATTTTTTTCGAGAACTTATAAGAAAAAACTCGACAAGTGCGAGCTGAATTGGCGCGGAGAGGGTTGTACAAAATGTATTAATCTATCGTTTCTTTGGAGAGTAATCCAAATTTATTTGTGATAACTAAAACGACATATAAATGTATGTTTGTGCGCAGAATGTTGAGAGATTTACCGTGTTATTTAAAGACCATAGTGTATTTTTTTCTAATTTTAGTGTCATTGGATAATAGAATGGCAAATTTTCATATATTTTATTGAATAAAGATATTCATTTTAAAGGTATATAATATTTATACGGAAGCCGTCATGATAAGCCCATTCATTTGATACGTCACACGGTGTATTTTGAAAAACTTTTTGTAAGTTTTTAATTCGCCCCCCGAATATTTATAATTCATGTATGATCAGATCACAGAAATTCGAATATGTATTCTTATTCATAAGTACTCTTAGCAAGTTTTCGACTTTATCGGTCCAGTAGTAGATTTGGAGCAAATTGGCTTTGACAGACAGACAGACAGACAAACGAGTTATCCTATAAGTCTATCTTTTCTTCGTTTGGACATGCGGAATTCTAAAAAGATTTTATAATTGAACAGTAAACTACTAATAGTGATATTTACATGCGTCGAACGGCATTACTTTAAACTTTAAGCGATTTAATGCTTCGGATAAGCTAAACGAAATCGAAATAAAATGATTTACATAAAAATTGACAAAAAAAACCACTTTCAAAAATTTATTTAAATAATTATTTAAACAGACTCCAGAAGTAACTATTTAGTTGTTCTTGGAGTCGATACCAGCAAAAAGTAAGTCAGACAGAATTGTATCTCCCTAGAAGATCTCCTTTTTAATCGACATTAAAAAAGAAGGAGGTTGTATAATCGTCTGTACGTGTTTTTTTTAAGTTTCTTTAGCGATAATTTCTTCAACTGTGGACTCATTTTAATTTTTTTTTGTTTGAAAAGATATAATCCCGATACGGTTCTATAATCACCAAGTTAGGATTCGATTATGGGGTTTCACGAAAATCGAGGGAAACCCTAAAATATCACAAGCACGTAGCTTTAAAAGATAGTAGATCTAAGTATTTTAAAATAATTTTATTTTTGTACCTGTACGCATTCCTGCGGCAAAGGGTCTAGACCGACAGAGAGACGAAAAACGAAGTGATTATATGAGGTACAGAAGCCGAAAAATTAAAATTAATATTTTTAGTGCAGTTTTGCTTACTGGAGAATCGAGTCAAAACGTTTCATATTATTGTTCATTTCAAGCAGTTTCATTTTTATTGCTCATTTACCAGCAATGTGACTTTCTGTCTAGGTATAAATTTCATAGAGTTCATATTTCCGTGTTCTTCCAGGCGATAAATGGATAACGAAGACGATCGGTATGACGAGTGGAGTCGCTGTGGCCTTCTTCATATTGTTATCTTTAGCGATGTACCGCGGCGCCAAACGCATTTACAAGAGGAGACGGATACAAAAGGTTGTTGTATTCTTCAGTTCTGAGACTATCTTTATCTATATTTACTGTTTGTTAAAGAAAAAAAATTATTATTATTTACGAAATACTAAATGTAGAAAGACAATTGAAAAAAGTTAAAAATTCAAACTATATTTAAATAAATCGACAATTAATTCCTAGGCCCACATGACGTTCTATGTTAATTTATAAAAATGTCGGTTAGGTCTTTGTATACATTATTAAGAAATTTGGTAAAACCAAATGTGCATGCCTTAAGTGCTCGTGACATAAGTATGTTATTTAAATTAGAAGTTAATGATAATATAAGTATGAGCTTTTCATCAAAAATCCGTTTTTGAAGTTCTTCAAAACTGTCCTGAAGTCACTAATTAAAATTATTATACAATAATTGTTGCTAATATAAACGTATTACTAATTACATTAAAAATAATTATGGAATTAATTAAAACTTTTGAAAGTAAACAAATTCTAGGAGAGATTTGAACTTGGGCACCCTGCGTGCGCGATTTAAAGCTAAACAGTTGAACTAAATCGTACAACTGATCCTTGGGCGAAAATAGTTTTATTTTTGATATTACTACCGCCATCTGTTGGCAATTACAAAAACATAAAACATTCATTTCAATCTCCGTTTCAGATATTTAAGCGAAATGACAGATCAAAACGTGAATAACTGCGAGTTAAAAAAATCAATTACAGCTAATCGGTCTATATCAAGATGTGATTTTCAATACACTTCTTCCCAATCGATTAGTGATGAGAATGAAAAAGAAATTAAGTTTAAAAGTTAAATAGTTTTTTTGTTATCGTGATTAGACGGGATTTTCAGGCGACAGTAGAAGCATACCTACGCTCGCGCTTAAGGCATGAAATATATGATTAATTTGTGGTATAATGTTTTGAAAATTGACCACTAGTTCAGAATACAATGTTTCCTTTAGATGTATGAATAAGAATTATGAGAATAGGCCTCTGCAAATTTTAATGAAATACAATCATTTATAAAACTGTATAGAGAGAAAAACAATCCGGTAAAAGTGGAACTGGTTATGTGTGTAGCCTTAAATTTTACGTGGATACGTATAAAAGGATATTTGAGCGATTAGAACAACAATACGAATTAATGTTTCAAACTAAGTGTATAAATCATAGGTTGATGATAGGAAAAGTATGAAATACAACGACATAAGTCAAACCCGGGACTTTTTTATCCTAAGCCGATGCTCTTAACACCTGAGCTATCACCGCTCAAACCGTTAAGACGATGTCTGAAACTAGCTAAAATTAAGAATTTCACCCCTAATAGCCGGAGCGACAGATGCTCCCGGCGGCCCCTAGATGGCGCGTGGTGCGCAATTTGGCGTATAGTTAAGACAGAGTAGATAACGTCGTACACCATCAATTAGGATACAGTAAGCGGATGTATAAAACTGAAATTCTTCTTTTTGACGTAAAACGTCTTTGAAATCGCACAGAGAAATACGGGTAACAAGGTCAGAGAAGAGAACCGTAACGAAAAGGTCTATTTGACCTTACCTTAATAACTACCAAATTATTGTCTTAAAACATGTAGATTCATGTTATTTAGCTCATATAGCCAGTTCGGTGTTTCGACCTTGGCTTAGCATCGGGGTCGGCCGGGACGGCGGGGGAGGGGCAGTCCGTAGAATGAAGAAAACCGGTGTTCTCGCACATTTCAATTTAGTACAACTCACGCCTCACATGTGATAGAGCGGTTATTCTTTCTTATATTTATATAATTTATTAGGAAAGTTGATTTATATAAAAGTAAGTGTAATTTGTACATAAATTATAAGCTAAAAACAACCAGGAATTGTATAAAAAATTCAGTATGTCGGCCTAAGCCCGTGCTAGAGCCAGCCAGAAATATGGATACAGTTGGAAAGAGTGAATTATGGGACACGGTACCCTAATATCCGGCATCGAATGAGTGGGGCGGTTTCAGGAGTTACCCAAAATTGCCACAGAATTTTCAGAAGACGACGCTGACTCCACGAAGCAACTTTACCTCTGCTGTACCTATCCCCGTTCAGTGTTTGTTTTGTACTAATTTCTTTACAATGAATTCAGCTTTGTTTTCATTTCAATTTATAACACTAAAAGCATTTCGCTGACGTAGACGCTTCACGTTAAACTGACCGTCGTGTCTCTCGACACAGCTACACTCGGTTTTTTTTGATGCACAAAAACCTCATTGACTATGCGCAGTAAGAGTCATTTAAATAATTCCTTTCAATATGTAGTCCACTCACGCATTTATTTTTCTAACATTCATGTTTACAACTCTTAGTTTAAGCATTTTAAAATGTTTTCTTACAGGTAGTACATAAGTTGAGGTGCTGTAGTTGACATTAAATTTCATTGCCTTTTGCCTACTTCAAAGAAAAGCTAATAAGTCGCCGGAACGACTTTCTTCTGCGTTTTATATCTAGATTGGTTAAAATTAGCGCCTATCGAAATTGATGTTATTCGGGTAGAAAATATAATCTACAGTTAAAATAGTGAAAAAAAAAACATTTAAATAAAATATCGTATTAGAAGTCGTATCGTGTTGGGGAAAGTTTTAAAAAATCTACAAGAGAACGCGAAGTTTCCATCACCCGTAGGCTAAGAAGGCCCCATGTCTTTTCCATAAAAAAGACGTATGCTCATATATGAGAAGTTGTAATATATTGTAGTATCTAGAAGTACAAGTAAGGTTAAATAAATTATTTCTTAATATTTCAGAGTTCTGTAAAAGTCGATGTGGGCGTCACAAAAGAGTCCGATTACGACGGTCATCATTACGAATGTATTGACGATTACGACACACCATTACGGAAGAAGGAAGAGGAGATGACGGAGCCAAAATACGAGGAAATACCTTACGTGAGAAATGCGCTACAGCCGGTAGTTAATAATAAGGTAGACGAATATGTGACAGTACACCCAGACCCAAATGTAAAGCAAGTAGTCGTACACAAAAACGTGCAAGCTTCATTAAAAAACATAACAAAACCACAACAAGGGCATGAACAGAGCCACACAAATTGTTTAAAAGAAGAGATGAATAAAGAGTCACGAAGGAATAATGTCCGAAATGAGTACGATAATGTAATATCGAGAATACCGTGCAAGAACGAGTTTAAAGACCAAAATATAAGCAATAAAGAATTTAGCGGTAATGAATGCAAGAGTATAGAATTGAGAGAACGAGGTAACATAAAGGAGGAAAGGAAATGTAGTGACAAAGCAATTGTACCAAAGGACTGCGGAAATGACATCTATTTAGACATGACACCAAAACGCTAAATACGTTTAGTTTGTAATGCCAAAATCTAACTACTAAAATAAATATACGACGATGTATTAATATCATTTCTCAATGTTATTATAATAAATAATGTATTTAACTTTAATATAACAATTACTCAGTTCGCGCATATTAGCTTCTACCATGAGTCCTGTCCGCGTCCTTACATGCATCGAAACTGTTTTTAATTGAAAGTAAAAATAAAACCCTGTAACAAACATGATGGATTATACCATGCATCTTTTCATAAACAATCCTAATCTCCTCCCTTTATAATACAGTTTTGTTAAAGAGACTATAATCATTGAAGTAGCTGTTTCTGAGAAGAATAGCTTAGAACATCTGTGTAGAAATATCGTACTCACAACCGTAGAACAGCTGACGCGGAGGTACCTCGCCGCAGTGGGGGACCTAGGTGACCAATCGCGTACGCACCGTGCGGCCGGCCATTGATCCACTTCGTACAGCCACGATCAATCTCAAACTTGCACTCATAAGGTACAGGTGCTTGCTTCTTCGCTGTTTTACTTTTTGCAATAGAGACGTTTTTTCTAATGATAGTCTAGTTTTAGTGTTAGATCAAAGTTATATGTAATATAAATGTTACGTTTATGATATTGACGTTTTTGAAAATAAGATTGTGTGTGATTAACATTGAAGCGTTTAACAACAGTTTTTCACTGCTACCGAATATTAAAACATGATTTATTGTTGGGGAGTTTGCAAAGGTAACATTGCTCCGGCTCTAAAACTTTATATTGAAAGTTACCCTATCAGCCAACAACCTTCGAGTCCACAAGTTATTTTGCGTGCTGTGTAGTGTTTACGCGATAATTTTCCTTGTTTGTTTAGAGGTGAATATGTGAAAAATCAGAGATTAATTTAATAACACCATCGGCGGCCATTACATCACTGACAATATTAAGTGTCGTTTGTAGGTAAGTGACTAAATAAATTCTATAAAAAATAATACGTTGCGAGGCTCGAGTTCGGGGCAGAATTCGAGTTCGCCATTTGGTGCCGCGACCCGACGACCGCGCTCGCACTTGCAGCCTGGCCAAGCATTTATTAGGGTTATGTCTATATTATTTATAAATGTATTTTCAGTAATGTATTTTATTATAATTACTTTGGTAAAGTTGTTCTAAAAAAGGAGATTATGAATATTTGCGAATATATACATGATCGAATCCAACCAGTATATGTACATTCGACTTTCTCCTCACTATAATCTTTATTTTTTTTTTAATTCCTCAAGATGACTACGTAGACAGTGTAACTGTATATTCAAATTTGATCGAAAATTTTCAAAGCTTTTTTAATATCATTTGAGCGATTTGTGATTTATGATTATAAAGAAAATGTCCTATGACTAATGTCAAAGCCACACCATACTTCAGCTTCCACGGTAGTTACATCTTTCGCCGATGGTCAAATGTGAGGACCGTAAACAATTCCAGCTTTCAATTTCTGCATACTTAGGGAAATTTTCTACAAATACAGGTAGAACGTCCTCCGTCTTTGTGTAATGCTGTGATTGTTTCATCCTACCTAACTTGATGTGGAGTGGTGGAGGTGTGATTGTATTTCTATCTGGCGATAGGACTATGATTGATGATATTAGCAATATTTTTGGTTTTAGATGTTTTTGCTCTGCTCGGCTATCACAAAAGCGCATAAAGCAATGATAATTTAGCTGCGCATTAAACATGCTTAATGTGATAACAGAAACACGAATGGAGTTTACTGCTTCAAGATGATATCGTACATATAGATTAGTATAATGGTAAATGAAAGCATCTATTATATTATTCAAAGCATAATACACAATTCATTTATTTATGTTAATAGTAAAACAATTAATTCGTCATTTAAGAAAATATTGAAAATAATTATGCTAAACAATAAAATTTTTAGTAAGATTGATTTTCTCTATCATTGACGTTATTTTGCGTAATGTTTATCACAGGAACAATAGCGGTATCATTAAACACTGAAACAATTGGTTTATGGTAACTAAAATATGATAGATACATGTGTGATAAATCGTGAAAACATCGCATCAATAGTTGTACCACATCTAGTTGTCCCTGGTGTTCTGTCAGAAATTAAATCTAAGTTCAGTTCATCTTTCAGAAATTGTACTAAACCGAAACCATCTTCTTTATTAAAATCAATATTAAAATCTCCACCAAGTATAAGTGGAAGTTCATGGTAACGTTTCTTCAATAGTTTTGAACCCCCTTCTGTATACACTTAAAATGATTCGTGGAGAAAATCTATTATATTTGTCACATTCTGACTGATTGAAATGTAAACAGTAACCATGACGATTTATTTATTTCATTAACCATGACGATAGCGTAACGTCATTTATCTAACACTTGATTTTACTCCCATAAAATTCCATACCCCGGGCCTAAATATGAAATCAATTCTTAAGGAGTAAACTCCAAAACTAGAACCAATATAATATTGATTAGATTTTATTAGTGAATTATTAGTTCTAAAATTAAAAAATCAGTGGAATATTATTTTCTTCTTTTTGGAGCTGTGTCTAATCTTCTGCATTTCAGGTCCGTCTGTAGTACGTTTATTTTTACTTTCAATGCGAGCTCAAAACATGAATATGATTATGAAAAATCTCTCAACAATACGGATAGCGTCGTAGTCACACGGTACAGATGCTTGCGCGCGCGCCTGGCACGCCCGGTCTCCCGCTACTCTTACTTGCGCCCTCCACCAAATGACTTACAGACTTTATGTTTTAATTAAGTAAGAATAAGGTAGTACTTTGAGAAATATTGATATTTTTGTTTTAACAGAGCCATTTGTGCAAATGAAACCGATTGTAATTCCGAGTGTAGTTGCTATGACGCTTGTCTCATTTTTAAAGATATAGTGACGGTAAAAATATTTGTTTTTAATACAGATCGGAAATTTTTTATTATTTTAATAGGTGGCCTTCACATTTACTAATATCTACACCGACAACTGTTGGATATAACTTATTCTTATACCACACTTAGTGCTAAACGTATAAAAAATGTAATCTCTGCATTAGCTCATTATTTTTCAAAAGAAATGATATTATTATAAAAATTTGTATAATGTCTCTCATCATTAGAATCGAAGTATACATCGCAACTAAATCCTAAGCAAACAAAGGAACAGCGGTATTCAATTCAATTCAACAATAGTATTCGGTAGAAATATTTGAATAGGTAGAATTAATTATTTATGTATTATTCTATATGTTTCTGTGTATTTATGAATATAATTCCTTTGTGTGTACGTTATCTAAATGGTATTGAGATACATACGCATGCAAAACAAATTTTTCCATCTACGAACTGAGCTTGTGTGTAGAGAATTTCGGTCTTCATCGCCTCATCACCCCCCGCTCCCACAGAAAGAATCACAAACACAGAGTAATACACAAACGCACGCATACACACAGGCATAAGAAAGAGATATGCAAATATAAAATGAATGCGCACAGACGCACACAAAGAAAGACACACGCTCATGTGTTATCCACACTTGCTTAGATAAATGTACATAGGCAGGCACGCACCGGCACACGCAAACGATCGAGGAGTCTAAGAGATTTCTTGTGGATGTCTACCAATAGGAGTGCCTAAGTTTAGCTAATTGATATGTGTACCATTTTGTGAAAGCTTATTTTGGGTTCTAACTATATACATTAGATATTAATATTTATTTTAATATGTCTAACAAAATCCCAATAAACTTACATTGTAGTTGTGTATTGTAAAATACACAAATTGTAGTAATTATGAATAAAAGTAATTCAAGTTTATTCAAGAAATATTGAATTTTTTCAATCGAACCTCAAAAAAGTGGTCTATTCTACATATGGCAACTAAGAATAGACCACTTTTTTGATAAGTGTATAGTGGTAGTATAGTGTAAGGTATTCTATAAAATATCGCAACTTGCGGAATCCAAGATATCACAATCTACCTATGTGTTTTTTTGCCTCATAATTAAAGCTATTTATTTGAAGGTGGCGCCAACTCTGCACAATGGAGCTGACACCACCTCCACGTACATACTATGATTCTCTAGTGCTTTTAATTCAGTATCTCGAAAATATTATTTACAATATATAGAAATTGTAATTGCTGTTGTACCTAATTGGCTAATACTTAATAAATATCTTTGTTCACTCAATAAAGCTTAAATGAGCTTTCTACAATTGATAATAGATGTCACTGTCGTCCTTTTCTCTTCATTTCTATTCTTTCTTTCTATTCATCGATTTCATCAACGTTTGTTCAATTGTCTGGTCGGTAGGAATACCAGCAGAAAAATGATCCAATGGCCTCGCTGTGAAATATCCTTTTGCAAATTTCTGATACTCTGCTGCATCCATTTAAGTCTGTGAGTCTTTTAGTTTTGGAAATAAATTTGTAAAGCCTTGGCATAAGGAAAATGTCCTGATGCATAAAACAATGGAATCATAAGCTCAATACAATGTAAATGTAACTCCCAGTCACCTAATATGTCAGCAGCAGTAAAATCTTTCAATACTGTAACCATCCGGTAATAAATTATCCATAATTTACAAGTTTTATTTTTATATCAAGCAATATATTTTCAAAAATCTATGTTAAAATTTTAAACTCTTTATTTCCAATCATTTCTGTATAGTTGAAAATTTTAAATATTCTAGAATTTTCTTCATCATTTAGTAACTTACAAAACTGTATATTGCTAACCACAAGATTGGCAAAATTCAATCGTGATAATGTTCCTTGCAATAAAATATGAGCACGTCCAGCCCTAGCATATGCACGCCCATATTTTATATGACCTAGAGAGTTTTCAGCGGAAATGGTACCAAGAGCTTCTTTAATTCCACTTCTACAAATAATCAAACCAGTAAATCCCATATTAAAAAATTTGGTAAAACCAAATGTACATGCCTTAAGCGCTCGTGCCATACGTATATTATTCAGATTAGAGATTTATGATGACATATGAGCTTTTCACCAAAAATCCTCTTTTTAATTTTTGATTTTCAAATAGTTTTATAGTAAGCTTGAATCGAAAAAAAGATAGGTAATTTCATATTTATAAAACATCGTAATGCTGAATAAACAACTTGACGTTCAATCTCAACCTCTACTTAAGATATTTAAGTGAAATGGCGGATCAAAACATGAATAACTGCCAGTTAAAAAATTACAGCTAATCGGTACATTATCAAGTTGTGATTTTCAATACAGTTATTCCCAATCGATTAGTGATGAGATTGAAAAAGAAATTAAGTTTAAAAGTTAAATAGTTCTTTAGTTATCGTGGTCACACCTAATGTAGACGGGATTTTCAGGCGACAGTAGAAACATACCTACGCTCGCGCTTAAGGCAAGTAATATGACATAAGAGTTGCGAAAGAACCGTATATTACAACAACTAAAACTTCATCAGATAAACATGTGGCAGAAGCTATATCAGATGTCTTCATAAACAAAGGCTGATCAAATGTTACAACACAAATCCTCATACCTAAATATTTAGCATTATTTACGGAATTATAGCTGATATATATGGTATTGTAATAATTTGGAGTTGTATTGATAAATGTTAAAAAAATTATCATCGATGCATCGACATCTTATGCATTTGTTAAGAGATTCACAATTCCATTCCATTCAGAAAATTCATTACCACTCTTGAATTTCAAGCACATCCAAAGAATGTTCAATCGACTATCTACAGTAGGTTGTTGTATATCTGGTTCTTCTTCTAATAATTTTATCTTGATCTTTTTATATATTACACTTACGGAAGCTGGGTTTCAATGAGAATATTTGTGTTTCGTGAATTCTCTATTCGGATGGAATCTTTTTCAGACGTTGGATTGGGACTCTATACTCTATGCCTCCAACTGGAGTAACAATGGATCCCATATGGTGGAAAGTACTTTTGCCATCAATATATTGATATTGAAGTCAGCATTGTCATGTACAAATTGTACAAAAGTAATTTTTTTATCGAACTTGCCACAACCGTTGATACTTAATATAATCATGCCTAATTCTAGGAAGCACAAAAGCCTAAACTGTTACATATATTTATAATTTTTTTAGATCAAAATTTTGGTGAAATGACCGGCTAAGGCAACATGGGATAAGAATGATCGTGGTCGTACTGCAGCTATAATGGTATGCACATTTGAT